>PVJX010003882.1:0-101989 GCA_004027295.1 Dolichotis patagonum
ACAGAGAAGGTGGCCTGATGATCCCTAGCCTCTGTGACAGAGAAGGTGGCCTGGTGATCCCTAGCCTCTGTGACAGGGTAGATGGAATCCAGATCCATAGCTTCTGTGACAGGGAAGGGGGTTTGGAGATCCCTAGCCTCTGTGACAGGGAAGGTGGCCTGGGGATACCTAGTCTCTGTCACAGGGAAGGGGGTCTCAGGATCCCTAGCCTCTGTGACAGAGAAAGGGGCCTGGAGATCCCTAGCCTCTGTGACAGAGAAGATGGTCTGGGGATCCCTAGCCTCTGTGACAGGGAAGGTGGCCTGGGGATACCTAGTCTCTGTCACAGGGAAGGGGGTCTCAGGATCCCTAGCCTCTGTGACAGAGAAGGTGGCCTGGTGATCCCTAGCCTCTGTGACAGGGTAGATGGAATCCAGATCCATAGCTTCTGTGACAGGGAAGGGGGTTTGGAGATCCCTAGCCTCTGTGACAGGGAAGGTGGCCTGAGGATCCCTAGCCCCTGTGAGAGAGAAGGTGGTCTGGGGATTTCTAGCCTCTGTGACCGGGGAAGGGTTTTGGGGTTCCCTAGCTTCTGTGACAGGAAAGGTCGTCTGAGGATTCCTAACCTCTGTGATAGGGAAGGGGCTCTGAGGATTCCTAGCCTCTGTGACAGGTAAAGGGCTCTGGGGAACCCTTGCCTCTGTGACAGTGAAGGTGGCCTGGGTGTCCCTACCCTCTGTGATAGGGAAGGTGGCCTGAGGATCCCCAGCCTCTGTCACAGGAAAGATCGCCTGAGGATCCCTAGCCTCTGTCACAGGGAAAGTGGCCTGGGGATCCCTAGCCTCTGTCACAGGGAAGGTGGTCTGGGTTTCCCTAGCCTCTGTGACAGGGAAGGTGGTCTGGAAATCCCTAGCCTGTGTGACAGGGAAAGTGGCCTGGGGATCCCTAGCCTCTGTGACAAGGAAGGGGGTCTGGGAATCCCTAGCACCTGTGACAGGGAAGGTGGTCTGGAGATCCTTAGCCTCTGTGACAGGGAAGGTGATCTTGTGATCCCAAGCCACTGTCACAGGGAGGGTGGCCTGGGGATCCCTAGACTCTGTCACAGGGAAGGGGGTCTCAGGATCCCTAGCTTCTGTGAAAGGGAAGAGGGTCTGGAGATCCCTAGCCTCTGTGTTAGAGAAGGTGGCATGAAGATCCCTAGCCTCTGTGACAGGGAAGGTGGCCTGGGGATCTCTAGCATGTGTGACAGAGAAGGTGGCCTGGGGACCCCTAGCCTCTGTCACAGGGAAGGTGGCTTGGTGATCCGTAGTCTCTGTCACAGGGAAGGTGGTCTGGAGATCCCTAGCCTCTGTGTTAGAGAAGGTGGCATGAAGATCCCTAGCCTCTGTGACAGGGAAGGTGGCCTGGGGATCCCTAGCCTGTGTGACAGGGAAAGTGGATTTGGAATCCCTGGCCTCTGTCACAGGAAAGGTGACCTGAGGATCCCTAGCCTCTGTCACAGGGAAGGTCGTCTGGGGTTCCCTAGCCTCTGTCACTAGGAAGGTGGTCTGAGGATCCCTAGCCTCTGTGACAGGGAGGGTGGCCTGGTGTTCCCTAGGCTCTGTGACAGGGAAGGTGGCCTGAGGGTCTCCAGCCTCTGTCACAGGGAAAGTGGCCTGGGGATCCCTAGCCTCTGTTACAGGGAATGTAGTCTGGGGTTCCCTACCCTCTGTGACAGGGAAGGTGGTCTGAGGATCCCTACCCTCTGTGACAGGGAAGGTGGCCTGAGGGTCCCCAGCCTCTGTCACAGGGATGGTGGCTTGGTGATCCGTAGTCTCTGTCACAGGGAAGGTAGTCTGGGATTCCCTAGCCTCTGTGACAGAGAAGGTGATCTGAGGATCCCTAGCCTCTGTGACAGGGAAGGTGGCCTGGTGTTCCCTAGCCTCTGGGCCAGGGGAGGGGGTCTTGGTGTCCCTAGACTCTGTGATGGAGAAAGGAGTCTGTGGATCCCTGAGCTTTGTTACAGGGAGCATGGCTTCGGTGTCCGGGATCCGTGAAGCAGGAGAAATGGTCAGAGCCTCCTTAGTCTCTGTTTCAGAAGCAGTGGCAGCTGCAGTTAAGGTCTTGGCAAAAGTCTCAGTGCCCAGGGTTGCCGCCTCCATAGTAAGGGGGCGTGGCTCTGTGGTCCTAGCAAGGCCAGTGGTCTGAAAGTCTCTCTTTAAGCGTGCGCTGATCTCTGGCATCATGGTAAGCACCATGGTGGTGTTTGTTGTTACTAACTGGTAGGGTCCACTGGATCTGGGATCTGTGTTGGGTGAGACCAGTGTGGTGATACATGAGTGGCTATGGACACGCTCCACACAGGTCCCGGGCTTAGGCCATGGGCACTGCTTGGGGCTGGGACAGAGGACTGTTCCCCACTGTCTATCCACATAAATGAGGGAGGAAGAGGAGGCAGAATGGGGAAGCCGAGGCCCACGGGGCAGCACAGACCTGGTGTTCCCCTGCCTGCCTCCTTGAAGCCCTCACAACGCACTTGAGCCAGCAAGCCCGGCTCCCTAGGTGATTATTGGTCTGCAGCGAGTGTGGCCAGCGTCTACCCTTAAAGGACACAGAAGGTGGAAGTTTATATGAACCAAGAACTGCAGAGCGGGGACAAGGCTCAAGTTCCTGCACATTTCCTTGTCTGCTTCCCATGGACACTTTCTCATCCAACAAATGTTTCTCCGTGGAAGTATTTTCTTAAAATACAAGAAAGCGCCATGGTTTCATCTTTATGGGAACCTGGAAAGACCAGGGAAGAGGAAGCTCCAGTGTGTGTGTGTGGTGGGGGAAGACTGAAGGGGGGCAAAAGTGGGGACACTGGGCAGAGTCCTTGGAGCCACAGGGAGGGAAGAGAGTGTACCATCCCTTCCCATGGCCATCCTGCATGCAGGACTGGCAGCTACAGACCAGAACCCAGAACCACAGAGATGAAGAGCCCAACAAGCATAGGCAAACACTGCAGAGAGTGGTGGCCCAGCAGGCTTTGTGGTGGCCGCCTGGCTCCAGGTGGCCTTCATGGCCTCCCTAAGGTGCCTTCTTGCCCTCCAGGGCTGTCACTGGAGGACTTCATGGGGCAGGCTGCTGGATGTGGCAGATAAGAATACAAGGCAACTAGTTAACTTTGAATTTGCATTTCAGATTAATGAAGAATAATTGTTTTAGATATGAGACAGTGGATGATTTTTAGTCTGAGTGTTTCTCATGCAGTATTTAAGACATATGTTTTAAAAATCCATTACTGAAATATGAAAGTGTCTGGATGTCTTGTGTTTTATGCAGGTAGCCCTGCTCTTGAAGGAGAGGGATCAAGATATGAAGCCCCTTTGGGCATTCTGTTGGCTGAGACAGGATTTACTGAAACCCACTGGTCCAAGTGTAAACCAAGGACCTAAAGGAGGCCCAGGATCTCTCCCAAGGAGGCTAGGACAGGGCCCCAAGTCCTTAGCTCGTCCTCCTGTGGGCCTCACTGAGAGATGGACTGGGGCTCAAGAGACTCCTGCCACTCACTGGCTGGGTTGATCTTTGTCAAAGTCCAACTTTGGACTCTGCCACCAGGAATCTCCAGTCCCCTGGGGAAAGACTGTCAGGACACTGCCCTCCTAGGAAAGGACCAAAAGGGAACATGGGGAAGTCCTGATTTTCTAAAGCCTACAAGGGATCAGGAAGCCCTTCCTCCGGTGTCCCCTCAAGGAGTCGCTTGAAAGCAAGCAGCCTATTCTGATCCTGGAGAATTTCAGGCTGCACCCCGCCTGCACGTTAGGTGGGCCATGGGCACACACGTCATTGCCTCAGTTGCCCACACAAATCACACATGTGCAGGAGTCTGCCTTCTCAGTCAAGTTCCTGTCACTTGCAAAGCCCTAGCACTTCCCTAAGCTTCCTACTTGGTCCTCGCAGTGCGGAGCAGCACATTCCTGCCTCAGCCCACATAGCCAGACACCCAAATGCTGGGCTTTCAGCATCTGACACCTGACCTCCTCGATGCATTCTCTTCCTTTATCCAGGATCCCCACGGTGTCATTTCTGCTGCAAAAAATGTCCCATCGACCCTAAACCCATAGGCTCTTCACCACCAGAGCTGTCACCACCCTGCCGTCTCCTGCTGGCCAGGTCTTCAAGATACAGCAAGATGTTCAGGAAGTCCTGTGCTTCCCTGCCCCAGTTGTTGCACTGAGACCCTTTGGCAACCTGGTCCAACCCACCAAACCTAGGGAAGACAGTGTGGACCTGGAGCCTGGCTGGAGTCCCTTCTCTGCTGCTTGCTCTGCTGTGTGCTAACCCTGCAGTCCTGGCCAAGTTTCCTGGTTCCCGTCCTGGAAACAGAGCTCGGGGCACCTACTACAAGGAGTCAGAATAGAGAAGGCAGCACAGACCTTGCAGGCTGCGCGCGTGCACAAGGCAGTGTGGGTCAGTGGTTAGGTGCATGTGGCATCCAACTGACTCTGGATAAATTGCTTCATCCCTGTCAGCCTCAGTTTCCTCACCTCCAAAGGGGTAGAGGAGGCAAGAATACTGCCCATCACATAGGATTATGAGTTTGATGGTGATGTGCCAATACAGGAAGTGTGAGCAAAAACTATAGTGAATCTTAAAAAATTTTGTTACAGTAAAAAACAGGTTGCCATGAATCCCCCCCAAACTCCTCCCCCTTTGTATCAAACACACCTACTCCATCACCCTCGCCACTTCCTGAAGCAGTCCTGGAAGTCCTCTTTCTTGAGTGTCTTTTAGAGGTATGATCAACAGTATAGTGAATGTTGGTGCCTAGTGCCATTGAACAAAAAGTCAGGCTCATAAAGATTCCTGTGTGTCCTCCTTCACTCTGTTCATGGGATCTGACACCCTGCAACTTCTGACTCTTCTCCAAAGTCAGGGCAACCAGGGTAGGAAAACGTTTTGCAACAATTCAGAGCATCAAGGCAGCCGGGACAGCACAGCTAAAGATGTTCAGGAAGGAGGACTTCCAGGCCTGCTTCAGGAAGTGGCAAGGACCGGGGAACAAGGGATAAGTGTGTTCAAAGCGAGGAGGACAGGGCTGGATAGCTCAGTGGCACTGCACCTGCCTGGCAAGTTCAAGATCATGAATTTAATTCCTGATATCAAAAAAAAAAAAAAAGAAGGTGACAATTTTGAGGGGAATTCATGGCAATATGTATTTACCGTAATATGTTTTTTAAAAATTTAAAGAATTTAAATAAACATTTAATTTAAATAAAAACCCTCTGTTTTGATCACCCCTTCATAAGGTGATCCACTGTAACCATGCACCCACCTGGGGGAGCTGTGGAGGGGAAGCCGTGTGCAGTGAACACCGGGGGTGTACGGAAACTCCATCCTCTGCCCACTCCTGCTCTGAACCTAAATCTGCTCCATACAAGTCCCTGTTAGTGACAGATCTGTGAGTGCTGTTCCTTCATCAGATCTCTACCTCTCTCAGATCCTCCCCTGTCCCTGTGGTCTGTGACAGCATTCACACCCAAGGGGACACCAAAGCTGTAACTGAAAGGAAAAGCTGCTAGGCAAGAAGCCTGGAGGAGCCCTTGTTCCGCTGTAGGGGATGGCCAGCGGTCCTCCCAGCAGCCCTACTCACAGGGCCACACAACAAAGACAAACACAGAGACCCTGTAGTATCACACACTGCCACCTGCATACCCATTATCAACAGGAATCACACTTCCCCTATAGCCCATGGTTAACTGTAATGGATCAACGGCTGCCTGTGCTAAACTCACACCCAGAACCCTGCCAGGATGCACCCCAGGTTCCCCCACCTCCTTACCTGTGAAGCTCCGGGAGTCTCCAGCCTCCCAGCATAGGAGAAGAAGGGGCAGAACCAGACCGCAGATCGAGCCCATCCTCGCTGGGGACCGGCCTCCACTGCCCAGCAGGCTAACCTGCTGCTTCTGGCTGCCACCTTTTCCTGCTTCCTCCACCGGGGCGGAGGGACGGCACCTGCCTCGGTGTGACTGGGTGGTTTCCAGCACGCAGCCAAGTGAGAGCCAACAAGCAGGGGTGCTGCAGCCTCACCTTTCTATGCCCTTGTGCTGTGATTCCCCACCCCCTGTCGTTTCCGTGGCAACATGCACCCCCTTCTACCCGTCAGTGACCAAGCACCCTGGGGCTTGGGCTCCAAGGGCAGAGCTGGGCTTCCTTATCTTAGCTTTTATCAACTCCTGGGATCTTGGGAGAACAAGAGGAGCACTGTGAACTCAGCTCCCTGACCTGTACAGTGGGCATGACATCTACGCAGGGGACAGCAAAGCTCCTTCACGGCACCTGCCACCAAGCCGGTGCTCGCTGAACCTACACATATCTCGGGTGCTCAAGAAATGAGTGGGAGCCCCAACATCCACTCTGATCCTCAACAACCAACAGAAGGAGAGGCCCTGCGGTCCTAAGGGGACAGCTTGTCAATGGGGTCACTGCATCCCTTGTCTTCTGCCTCCAAGGCCAAGCCGGGACCATGTCCTAGTCAGGAGAGGGTGCTGGGACAGGAAGGATAGGTGCTCATCTGAGTCCCAGCACCTAGGAAGGCAGAGAGGCAGGTGACTTGGGGACACTTCAGCATTAGTCCAGGAAAAGGGGAATGAGGCTGGGAAATCTATCCCAGGTGCCCAGGTGCCTCAAGGGGACAAGGACATGAGCTGTTAAGGCCACAACCTGAGGCCTGACAAGGTCCTCTGGGAACCTAGAAAGTGTCTCTGGGGCAGACGAAATGTGTGGACAGGCACCACAGAATCACGAAATCTTGGGCCCTAAGAGAAATGTGAAGCTGGGTCAGAACGTCCAGGTTCTGCTTCCAGCTCTGTCCCCCACAGTGGCCCGGGAGCCGTGTGACCTTGGGAAAGTTAGCTGCCCTCTCCAAGCTTCTGCAGTGAGAACTCCAGGATCTCCTCAGGCTTGCAGCCTGGGGTTGGGTGGTGGGTGTGTGACAGTGTCTTCTAGAACTTTCCCCAATGTTGAGATGGGAGCTGGGCCGTTGGGACCCAGTAGCAGTGGTCCCCGGGCATGGGGACAAGAGGACCCTTCCGGAAGAGGCAGGAAGGTTCTGTGTGGGACTCAGCCTCCGGCTCTGACCCCGAGGCACCATTAGGACAGGGGAAGAAGCCATCAGGCAGCAGCCACCTCCCTCCCGCTCTGCCCCACCCCAGGGGGACAGCTGGGGGCTTCCTCATTCCAGCCGCAGGTGGGTCCCAGCCAGGTTTAATCTCCTGAGAGGAGCCCAGCACCTTTCACCCCGGCCAGCGACAACCTTGTTCCATTTCCTTTTCCTCTTTATCATCTCAGTGATCAACAGCTCAGCTGGCTGCATTTTCTTTCAACAGCCGGGGCCTCCACCTTCTGCATCCTGGGGAATTTCCAAGCCTGGCAGGTGGCTATCGATCCTAGGAACTGTACCAAGCTTAACTAGAAAGTTCTTCAGCCAAAGGGAATGACCCTAGGCAGCTAGTTTCACTGGTTTGTTTCTTTCTTTCTTTGTTTTTGAAACAGGGTCTTGTAATTCCAGCTGGCCTTGAACTTAGTATGCAGCCCAGGTTGATCTTGAACTTCTGGTGATCCTCCTGCCTCAGCCTCCTGAGGGCTGGGATTACAGTTTAACTAACTTAATGAGCACATGTGAAGCCCCTCCTGTATGCCAGGCACTGTCTGAGACCCCTGGAATACCTCGCTGAGGAAAGTAGATCCCTGCCACTGTGGAATGAACTTCCTAGCAAAGAGATGGCAAGCAGTAACCCTAACAGACATGCGGGTGGATTCTGTGGGGAAAGAGTGGTAGCTACACAGCATGGTGTGAAGCCGATGAGGCAGTGCCAAGCAGGCACCAGGAGAAGAACATGCCAGGCGGCAGGAAGGGCTGGAGAAGGCTCTAGAGGCTGAGGCAGAGCAAGGCCAGGGGACACCAAGGGCTGGTGAGGCTAGGACCTTGGGAGGAGTAAACATCAGTGGTGAGGGAGCAGAGGGACTTTGTGCCCTTGGAGCTTTTACTTTGTCAAAAGACAAGTTATTATCAAGTGTGAAGATCTCAGCTGAGCCCGATATCGAGATGGGCACCCATGATCTCAGCACCCGAGGAGGCTGAGGCAAAACAATACAAGTTCCAGCCCAGCCTGGGCAATTGAGAGACTTAGTGAGATCCCGTTTCAAAATAAATAAAGTAAAATATAACTGAAATATAAAATACAAAGGGCTGGGGATTTTACTCAATGTGAAGGCCCTGGGTTCAATACCCAGTATCACACCCACAGAAACCTTAAATTGGCTTTGTGTTTCTATAATCGGGCCACACTTCATTCCAGTAAAGTAAGTGTTCTGACAGCTGAGCAGAGGAGGGTGATTTTAGAGACAGAAAAGGGATGAAGAAAGGAGAAGCAGAGAACTGGGAGGGAGGCCTGGGGTGCAGGGCAGGGGCAGAGCATGGGCCTAGCACACAGGGTTCTGGGGCCTGTCCTCAGCACCAGTGGAGATCAAAACCCAAAACAAGGAGCAGACTGGTCGCTTAGAGGTTTTCCTTGTGAGGTGTGAACATGGAAACAGTAACTGGTTCACATCAGGTTACTGTTGTTTTCTTGGTGAGATTTTAGCCTTACTTTATCATCATGTCAACCGAAATGGGAAATTTGGTCTCTCTCTCTGTCTCTCTCTTTCTCTCTCTCTCTCTCTCTCTCTCTCTATCTCTCTCTCTCTGTCTCTCTCTGTTTCTCTGTCTCTCTCTCTCTCTCTGTCTCTTTCTCTCTGTAGGTCAGATAACAACTCAGTTTTAGCTTGGTGAGGTGGAATTTGGCACAGGTGACTTACTCCATTTTGGTCTTTAGTCTGGGGCCTTGGGCCTGGTGCAGGAACTCAGCCCAAACAAGGACCTCAGGGTCTCTGGCCAGGTGTCCTGCAGCCTGGAGTACAGGGGCCTAGGAGGCTGCCCTGGGGGTTGTGTGGAGAACAAAGCAGACGCAGGGAGTTGGTCGAGGTGAGAGATGGGGGCCCTGTCAGATGGGGCAGTGGAGAAGATGGAGGAAGTGTCTGACTGTTCATGGACTGTGGGGTCACACAGAGGAGTCAGGAATAACTGCACTCTCTCAGCTGAGGCCCTGCAGGCTGGAGTGGTGTGAGGCCTGTACCCCACTCACTATACCACCCTCACCCCACCCTCGGGAAACCTGGCACATCCTCGGGTGGAGGGGACTTAGGGCCAGGGTACTGTAGGCAGACAGAAGAGTTAAGTCGATGACGTGTCCTTGAAGTACCAGGTCAGAGAGGAGCTGGGCCCTGAGCTGGGTCCTAGCTCCTCTGTCCCATCCACCTTGGAGGTTGGTATTTTTCCTCTGCCTATTTGGGTCCAGAGTGGGCAATCTGCAAATTAACTGAGTAAAGACAAATTTTAGGAAAAAAACAATTGGGCTTGGGAGTGCACACCTGTAATTCCAGCACTCTGGAGGCTGAGGCAGGAAGATTATTGCAAGTTTGAGGCCAGTCTGGGCTACAAAGTGAGTTCAGGGCCAGCCTGAACTACCTAGCGAGACCCTGTTCAAAAAGACAAAAAATAAATAAATAAATAAATAAATAAATAAATGAATCTGGGTAAGTTGCCCATTCATGCTGCCCTTGACCTCGAGATCCTCCTGTCTCAGCCTCCTGAGTAGCCAGAATTACAGATGTGCACCACCGCCCCTGGCTGCCAGTTTGATGAATTTTTACATGCGTGTTCCCAGGATGTTTTTGTCTCTCAGCTCAAGGTGCAGAATGCTTTCAGCACCTGACAGCCTCCCTGCGTCCCACCCAATCTCCACTGCTCAGGATGACCACCATCTTCAACTCCATCACCGCGACAGGCCTGCCTGTGTCTGGACGTCTCACTGGGGGCTGTGCCTGCACACGTTTGTCTCTGGCTTCTTTCCGTTGGCTCCAAGTCTGCAGGTATCACCCGTGCTGTGTGTGCTGTAGTCCCCAGGTTTGACGGTGGGCAGTGTCCTCTTTCCTCGTGTGTAGAGGTGGGGCGCCATTCCTGGACATGCTGCAATACCGGGTCCCTGTGTGGAGCTGACGGAGCAAACTCCTATTCCATCTCCCAGCTCCAGAACTCCATGGATGATCCTAGGCTACAAGGTGTATCTGATATTAAACTGGTGAGACAGGCACCACACTTGATCTCAGCCACAAACCCAAGAAGCGATCCCCAGGGATACTCTCGGGTCTGGCTCTGCACAGATATCAGGTGTGGGAGCGGCAAATGGGTCTGTTCCTGGACTGACAGCTCTCAGACGCACTGCTCAAGGCTTTTCTTCTCACGCCCTGTGTCTCTGAGTCTCTCCACCCCCCTCCTTCCCGTCCCGCCCCTCTCTTTCTGATGGCGATTGAACCCACAGCCTTCACACTGAGCTACATCCCCAGCCCTAAGTCACTAAGTTGCCCAGGCTGGGCTCAAACTTGCAACCCTGCTGCCCCAGCCTCCCAGATTGCGCATCTTTCTGCTGGCTCTCGCAGTCCCTGGTTCTCTTCCTCTTTCCCTTACTCCTGTTGCTGGGGATTATGTGCCCAAACAAGTCATTCCCAGAAGCTAAGCCAAGACATACCCATTAGTCAAGAGCTGAGCTCTGTGCCCAAGGCACAGATATCTCGGCCACCACCACCCGGGAACCTGGAGGTCAGATCAGCAGCGGCCTGGGGGACTCAAGCAGAACCCAGGCCAGATCGGTCCCCTCAGCTGTGTCCAGGAGGGGTGAAGGGATCCGCAGGGAGCAGTGCCAGAGCCCCAGTGTGGATGTTTGGGTGCCACAAGGAGGCAGCTGGCCTCTGTCCCAGGGCTGAGGGACAAAGAGGAGCTTTGGAGCAGGGAACTGGCAGTACCAGGCTGAGGTTCAGGGCCTCTGACCTGGGCCGAGAAAGTTAGAAAAGAGTCAGAGCCAGTGCAGCAGGAAGAAGCTGTGCCCAGGACCTCAGCATGGGAACAGAAGGGGACAAAGTGTTGTGCAGGAGAACCACTGAGGGAGAAGGCATGGGCAGGGACTCTCCTGAGAACCAGAGGAGGAAGGCTATGCCCAGAGGGACACACGCACCCTGGCGTCACCTCCCCAAGTTTGCCACTCTGCTCCCAAGGGACACCTGGGGGCCTCTGCCTCTGCTTCCACCCCATGAAGAGACAGGAATCTGCAGACCAGGCTGCCCCAGACTTGCAGGCCTCCACCTGGGACCTGGGGGACAAATGAAGGGAGAGGACATAGGGCTCGGGTCTCAGTTTTCACCTTCAGGAAATGTTTGGTATGTCCCTGTAGCCACCACAGGCCAGTGAATCACACCATGAGCCAGACCGGGCGTGGTGGCACACACCTGTGATCCCAGCACTCTGGAGGCTGAGGCAGGAGGATCTATGTAAGTCTGAGGCCAGCCTGGGCTACACAGTGAGACCTCATGTCAAAGAGTAACAACAACAAAATACCACCACGAACCAACGGAATGTTCCAGATTTGTATGCTGTGCCCGTACACATCTCAGTATCTTCATGCAACTGCACGTCCCAGTTGTCCCGTGGTTAGGGGATCTGAGAAGCCACCAGGAGCTAAAGGCAGACACCGCAGACCCAGCAGCATGGGCTCCACAGCCGACCCGTGCTCCAGGAGAACTCAGGTTCTCTTCCTGACTCCCTTCACGGCGATGGAGAACTGTGTCCCCGGCAGGCTGCTTTGGAGAAGCTGCTGGACCTAAGAGAGCAGCAAGCAAAGTCCTGGTCCCTCTCCTGGGACAGCACGGGCCACGCCCTTCCATACTTAGTTCCAACTAATTTCCATCACTGCCCTTCTGGCCAGCTCAGCAATCAGAAGAGCAAACAACCCTTGGGAGGCTGAGGCAGGAGGATCCCTGCAAGTTCAAGGCCAGCCTGGGCTACATAGCAAGTTCAAAGCCAGCCTGAAGCACATGGAAAAAAACATAAAAAAAAAAGCAAGAGGAAGGCTAAAGGGGGTCCCGAGAGGTTCCCCAGAGAGTAAGTGGTAAAATGGGTTGAAGCCAGGTCCACTGCCCCTGGAGCTCCTGCCCCCCACCCACTCTCTCTTTCTGCCCTGATAATGAAGGGCCAGGACGGGTGCCCAGACCTGGCCCCAGTGCTGGCTGAGTGCTCTGCACAGGTCAGGGTTGCAGCCAGAACCCCAAAGGAATGGAGGGCACGAAGTAGGAGAGGTCAGCAAACCACTGCCTGTTTTTGTATAGTTCGAAAGCTAAGAATGTGTTCTACATTTTTTGACTGGCCTTGAACTCACTATGTAGCCCATGCTGACCTCAAACTTGCAGCAATCCTCCTGCCTCAGCCTCTCAGGTGCTGAGATTGCAGGCATGCACCACCATCCCTGGCTTGTTTTCTACATTTTTAAAAGGTGGCGGGGGAGAGGGAGGGCATCAAAAGAATAATGTTTCACGATACGTTAAAAATGAAATGCAATTCGCATTTCATTTCCGTGGGCAGAAATCCCAGCTCCGCCCTGACAGCCGTCATAGCAGGGGAGCTTGGCCAAGCTCAGGGACACTTTGCCCTGAGCAGGCAGTGCCCGCCCGTGGGCACCTCTGAGGCACTCACCATGCTCTGCACCCAGTCTGAGTGGCTCCTGCCCAGGCCGGGAAGGCTCTGCGTCCTCAGCACCACGCGTAGCACCATCTTGACGGTGAGACGAGCTGAGAGAAACATAGGGCAGGTGTCTGTCCTCATCCCTCCTGCCCCCTTGCTGCTGTGGTGCCCCTCTCTGTGCTCGCCTATCTTTCTCAAAAGTCTACCTAATGTGGGAGGCTGAGGCAGCAGGATCACAAAAGTTCAAGACCAGCCTGCATTACTTAGTGAGATCCTGCCTCAAAACAAAACAAAACAACAAACCCAGACAAAAGTCTGTATAAGACAGATAAAGAGGCAGACACCTTGTGAGGCAAGCTGGGCAGTTCTGTGGGGCCCAACACCTCATCTCCCATCCTGATCCCTATCACCAGCAGCTCCGTCTCTCCCTGCAGGGCCTGGAAAAGCACTTAAGAGGGCCGCAGAGGTGGCAGGGAGCCTGGGGACACCCCGGGATGATCTGCATGCACTGCTGACAGTGCGGGGCCTTGGGATGGCCAGGGCTGCAGGCATCACCCACCCTCATCGTGGCTGGGGCCTGAGGTCTGGGCAGGGGGCCTCTACCACCCACAACCCCTGGGAATCACCAGGGCCACAGACGGTGATGTAGTCCGGGCAGCAGTCCAAAGCCTTGAGGCAGTGGTCATCACAGAAGCAGGACTTCCTCCAGCAGTCATGATCCAGTCCCGAGCAGCAGAGGGGCTTGGGGTGGGAACAATTGCCTGGGGAGAGAGGGGAGGACATAAACAAAAGATAGATTTAGCCAGGCTTGGTGGTGCACACCTGTAACGCCAGCACTGCGAGAGGCTGAGGCAGGAAGATCACAAGTTCAAGCCCAGTCAGGACAATTTAGCAAGAGCCTGTCTCAAAATTTAAAAAAAAAATACATAAAAAGGGGTCGGGATGTAACTTGGAGCACAGGTACTAGGTTCAACCCCTGGTACCGAAGAGGAAAGGGCAGGGAGAGAAAGCGGAGGGAAGACAGAGACAGAGAGAAGAGACAGACATAACTGACTTAAGAGAGTTTAGTTAACAAGTGGTGCTGGGACAACTAGGCATCTTACATGCAAAACAATGAGACTATAGCCAAACTTCATACCATATGCAAGGAGTGACCCAAATACACAGAGAATGTCTAAATTTCAAAAATAATTGAAGAGATACTGCCATGAAGCCCTCGAAATTCTCCACCTCACTTCAAACACATTCAGTGCACATTCTCACCACTTTCTGAAGCAGTTGTGGAAGTCTTCCTTCTCGAGTGTCTATGAGGTGTGATAAAAAATACAATGAATGCTGCCCAGGGCCACCAGCAAAAAGACAGGCTTGTGGAAACATGACGCTGTGTCCTGGTCCACCTTACTCATGAGATCAGGCGCTCTGGGACTCCTAGCTCCTCCCCAAAGTCGCAATGACCATGAAAAGGAAACATTTTGAACGGATTCAGGACACTGAGGCAGCTACAATGGCTCAGCTAAAAACCCGCAGGAGAGAGGACTCCAGAACTGCAGCAGAAAGCGGCCAGAATGATGGGAAGAGTGTGTTCAGACAGAAGGGGGGGTTTTGAGAGGGTTCACAGCAGTATGTCCTTTACCGAAGTTCCAGTACTTAAAACTTTGAATATTTCTCCGCCGTTTTTCATCATGCCTCATATGAAAGTGAACTCACAAGAAATCACAGATCTAAGTGAAGAGCTGGAACTGTAAATCTCCTGAGAGGGGCAGACGAAAGAGGAGGTGCTCTGCCCAGCCCCCACTGGCCAAAGCCCCGCCAACTCCATCCCCGCCCCCACTCCTCAGAATGTCCTTAGTTGCTGACTCTCTGGTCATTCTCCATCCTCTGCAAGATGAGGGTGCACCAGGAAAGCAAGGAACTGCGTGCTGTCACCCCATGATGCCTGCTGCTGTCCGGCTGTCCTCTACCCTCACCTTCCAGAGACCTCCTGTGTGGTGACCACCTGCCTGTGCTGTGTTGAAGGGTAAACTACAGGCTTTGCAGCACTGACAGCTTCAACAGGGAGCAGCCCCCAGTGTGGCCAGCGCCTCTGTGTGTGGTGAAAACAGTGGCCAGCAGGTGTCTGGGGAAGGGGACACGGCTGGGCAGGGTGGCGGCCTGGGAGTGTGGCCTGGTTTCAGCAGCCTCTTACAGCTGACGTGGTTCCCTCCTCACGTCATCTCTCTTCCCAAGACCAAGGCTTGGGCAGGGAGGTGAGCCAGAGGCCAACGCAAGGGCTATCGCTGATTCAGAGTCTGAGATCAGTTCCTGGGCACGGCCAACGCTGACATTTCTCTTGATAGTGAGGACTGCGTGGGGCTGGGAGGAGATCAAAGAGAATTAACTAGATCCACATCCTCTGCCTATCATGGCAGCAGTGTGGTTGGAGGTCTTTCTGAGACTTTTCTTTACATCTATGTAGGTACTGCCTCACGGCACAGAATGTGTTTAATAGTGTGGATTGGGGCTGGAAATCATGGAAAGCAGTTGGTCTAGAGAGATGCTCTGGTTCTGAGAGGAGGGAAGAGCATTTTCCCAAGGTCATGCCGGAAATGGTCCCCAAGGGGACCTGTCCCCATTGTCCACCCTCTGGGGCAGTGCCACCTCCTGCTCTTCTCCACGCCCTACGTGTTCTGCCATTGGCCTTGCTGTCTGCTGTCCCCTCTGAGTCCAAGGCCCTGCCCCCAAACACATGCGAGAAAACCTTCTACTGCTTCCAGGCCGCCTAACCCAGCTCCTGGGGCCTCTACGGAACCAGCTCATTATTACCAAATGGTAACCAAAGAAGCAAACATGCACATGCAGGGGGATCGCAAGTTCAAGCCCCGCCTGGGCAACTTAACAACCTCGTGAGACCCTGCCTCAAAATAAAAAAACAAAAATACAAAGGGCTGGGAATGGAGCTCATTGCAAAAGCCCTGGGTTCAACCTTTAGAACCACAAAAAGTAAAAATATGGAATAAAATTCCAGCCTTTCTATGCAAAACAAATAGTTGAATAGTTGGCAAGGAAAAACTCTTGACAGGAAAATTCCAGCTAGTGAACGCAGAATGAATGATAAAATTAGAAAACCACTGGTTGAAAGCCCCTAATTTTATTAGGTTTTTTTTTTTTTTTTTTTTGCACTGGAGATAGAGCTCGGGACCTCGCACTCACACTGGCACCACTGAGCTAAATCCCCAGCCCCTACCGCCCCTAAGTTTAGAAAGGGGCTCTAAGCAGCCCTCACCAGCAGCAGCTAAAAGCCTGGAAGAAGGGGGATGGGAAGCTTCCTGACCACTCTTGGGCTGAGCCAGTTTGACACCAGTAAGTGGGACAATGGCCTCTGTGCATCACCTCCCAGATGTGACAGAAAGTGCAGAGCCCATGGACGGAGGGCTCCAGCCCACAGAAATGCTGCTTCTGCTCTGACCCTGACAGAGAAACGGCAGGAAATGCAGGGCTGAGAGCCACCACAGAGCCCGATTAGCCAAATCCAGAATGGAGGCGCTATGTTGTCAGACAGAGTAACTGGTTTGTTCAACAAATAAACAACAAGAGGAAAATGGGCTTACGTATATATAGATTTTTCCCGGTACTGGGATCAAAACCAGGGTCTGAAGCTGGAAGCAGTGGTGTGCGCCTGTGATCCTAGCACTTGGGAGACTGAGGCAGGAGGATTGCCTGAAGTTTGAGGCCAGCCTTGGACTATATAGTGAGACTCTGTATCAGAGAGAGAGAGAGAGAGAGAGAGAGAGAGAAGGAAGCAAGCAAAGAAGCAAGCAGGGCCTCCTGCATGCTGGCAAATGCCATATCCCCCAGCCCTCCAATCCTTTTATTTGGAGACAGAACCTCACTAAATTGCCCAGGCTGGCCTTGAACTTTTGATCTTCTTGCCTCAGCCTCCCCAAAGCTGGAATTAAGGTATGCCACCCCACCTAACTTCTGGTACATAGGTTTAAGGGACACTTAAGGGACATTTCAAAGATGTGTGTGGCCCCTTTGGTCTAGAGTCAAGTAAGCTAACAAAAGCCTTTTGACAAGTAGAGAATCATGAACACTGCCAGATATGAAATCATCGTATTTTAACTCCTTTAGCTCTGGTAAGGTATTGCAGTTGTATTTTTTTAAGTATGAGAGAGAAGAGCTTAAACGAATTTTCAATAATTTTGATGTTGACCAACATTGGGTCCATTATACTATTCTGTGTGCCCAAAAGTTTCAATAATAAATAGCCTTAAAAAATAAATTAGCCAGACATAATGGTCCAGGTCTGTAATGCCAGCACTCTGAGAGGCTGAGGCAAGAGGACTGCAAGTTCAAGGCTCAGTCTGGGCTACATGGTGAGTCTAATGCCAGCTGGGGCTGGGAGGAAGGAAAGAAGGAAGGCGAGGAGAAGAAAGAAGGAAGGGGAAGGACAGAGATGAACTGGCCAGGGGGATGGGCTCCATGACCTCTGGGAGACCCCAGGCAGCCCTGATGGGGTGAGCTGGGCAGGTCTCAGGCCAGGACACGGTGCCCGCACCTGAGTGCTCGGCTGGAAGGAGACCAAACCTCAGGAGGGTTTGCAGGACACACAGGAGGAGCCGAGCTTATCTTAGCCTCCAGGGCCCCGGACAGGCCCCGGCATGGGGCAGGGCTGGAACTCGTGTTACAGACACAGCATGGAGCCCCCGGCGCCCAAGACAGGATGGGGTCCCATGCCAGCTTCCCCATTGGCAGGGACCAGGGAGCAGCTGTCCCACCTCCTATTTCTATGGGGGACCCTGAAAAGTGGCTCACTTGCCCAGGGCCACCTATAGAAGGAGGGGCGGGACGCTGGCGGGTGGGTGACCAGCTGCCCACTCAAGGCCTTCAGGTCATCCACAAACCTCAGCCGAACAGGATCAGCCAGGCACGGTGGTGCACACCTGTAATTCTAGTGCTCAGGAGGCTGAGACAGGAGAGTCACTGCAAGTTCAGCCAACCTGGACTACATAGTCAGTTCAGGGCCAACCTGGACTACAGAGCGAGACCCTCTCTCTGTCTCTCAGACACACACACACACACACACACACACACACACACACACACACACCTTCTCTGAGTTTCCCATTCCATTTCCAAGAAGCATCAGCAGACCTGGTGGATCCAAGTCTGTTGATAACCTAGACCCCAGCTTGTTACCTCCTCTTCCCTCCTGTCCTCCTCAGACACCTCTCCACACCAGCACCTCCTCTAGACGTGCTGCATCTCTGCATCCAGGCAGTCCCAAGCTGTCCCCAGAGACGCATTATGAACCAGAAAAGGACGCAGAGAAACCTCATCCCACACAGTTTGGGCGCTTGGTAAAGGTCATGAGAACCACTCAGCTCATGATTAACCAGGACGCGGGGGCCACAGCAGAGACAAAGAAGCAGGTGGATGGAATGAAGGGAAGAGAGCACAGGCTGGGGCCCCCAGGACCTCCAGAGCCGGACCTCCCGTCCTCACCTATGTCCTGGTCGGAGGCCACAGGACTCAGCCACAGCAGGAGGAGAAGGGCCAGCCACATGACTGCAGCTCCAGCAGATAGCACGCAAGGGCCCAGGCCCCGCTCCCACCACCGCCAGCCCGGGGAGGAGCCACTGACTCCTGCTGACCCGCAGAGGGTGGAGTGTGGCGCCTGGAGTGACACAGGTGTCCCAGCTGCTTGGAGCAGCTCTCCCAAACATGGGTCGCCCTCACATCTCCTGGGGAAGCGGAGCTGGGGGCGGGACGGTAACCAGATGGCAGGGCTGCTAGGGACTTTTTGGTGACCCAGTCTAAACCTCCACAGTCACTTGGCAGGCCTGGGATGGAATTCAGGTGACAACCCTGCCCTCCTGCTTTTCTCTCCAGTGCTCTTTAACCACAGTGCAGAGGACACTAGGAGAGGTCCCGGGGCCCATTCTGCCACAATAGCTGGCATCCCCGTGCCCTTCCCATTGGGCATCAGCCCTCCTCACCACAGCTGCAGCGCCAGCAGCAGAAGGCTGAGATGCAAGACTTGAGGGTTTGGGGTGCAGATTTCCGTCTTTATCTCCTGTAAGAAAACCTGAGCTCCTAGAAACTGCCTACTGTCTGGTACTGAGCTCCATGGCCCCACCCAGTTCCTGCTCAGTCCCTGCAGCTGAGAGTCTCCAAAATCAGTCAGCACCCCAAACAGACTCAGCAGCCTTTCCTGACAACACCTGCCACAGGCCAGAGACTGGAGACATTAAATCCTGCTTTCTCCCCTCCTTAACCAGGGATATAGTTCTGACCAGTAAACCTAGGTGGAAATATGCTAAGAAGTTCTGGAATTTTGCTTTCTTATAAAGAAAACAGGCAGAAAAAGAGAACTTGCTAGTGCTTCCCCTTTGCCTTCTTCCTGCCTTTGACATAATGTGATGTCCAGGGTTGTAGCGGCCATTCTGCAGTCAAGAGGCAAAAAGCACCAGGATGAATGAAAGGCCACGTGTCAAGACTGGCACAGCTGAAGGATGGAAAAGGTCCCCAAGAAGTCACTGAGCAACTGAGCCACAGGCAGCCGCTGAATTGCCTACCTCATGGCTCCTAATATGTGAGAAAAGAAAACCTTGGTCTGTTTGACATTCTTCCTAGGGGCTCCTGTGACATGCAGCCAAAAGCACCACCATGTAGTGGTCGTCTTTGGAAGTGCTCAGGCCTGGCTGGAAAACCAGCTCCTGTGAGGCTTTCATACAGGATGGCCCCAAACTCACAGCAATCCCCCTGCATCAACCTCCCAAGCGCCAGGATTACAGGCCTCGCGTGGAGAGTGGTGTTTTCACTCAGCGTAGTTCCTTGGAGGTTCATCCTGGCAGTTGTGTGTGTAGTACTGATACCTCTTCGTTCTGAGCGTATTCGGTGGGGCTGGTGCTGCCGGCTTGCCATTCAGCTATAAAGAACCTCTGGGTCATTCGGAGACTTTTACTGTTGCCGCTAAAGCTGCAGTGAGCTTGCGCATAAAGGTTTCTCATTTCCCTGGAACAAACACCCAAGGATAAGATTTCTAGACTGTACAGTGGTTTCATGGTTAGTCTTACTTTAAAAAACAAACAAACAGCAGGGGAAGAGACCAAGAAGTCACCAAGAAGCAAGCCCTCCCTGCAAATCGGCACCATGCATGCCCCACTGGGAGGAGAGCTAGATGCCAGCCCCTTCCTGTGCACAGGCTGAGACAAGAAGAGCCAAACCCGCTCCACACCCACTGTAAGTGACCAGTTGATCTGGAGAAACACAGGCTGCCATGATAGCTACTGAGGTAAAATACAATTTAATGCTTGTAGTGTTTAGTGTTTTACTGACTTTGCAGGTCTAAAGCCCGTAGTCTGATTATCTATTCCAGCATCTATTGGTGATCTCCTTCTGAAGGTGGTAACCATTGTTAATTCCCTGTTATCTTGTTTTCAAGTTCTGTATCATTTTCATTGTTGTGTCGAGTTGGGTTTTATTCTGTTTTGTTTTGTTTGATTGCGTTGTATCTAATGGCATGGGCAGTTATTTCAAACAAGATATATTATGGTAGTCATTTTGGAGTTACTATTGTCTTGTTTTGAAATCCTTTACTGCATTCATTGTTTTGTGTTTATTGGTTCTATTCTGTTCTGTTTTGTTTGATTTTTACTATGTCTGAAGGTATCTGCAGCTATTTTAAAGACAACAAGAGGCATTATGGTAACCATTGTTGATTTCCTATTGGTTTGTTTTTATTTGCTTTATTCTGTTTTGTTTTGCCTTGTTTTATTATCTTTAAAATAAAAAATTTTAAAAATGCATCCATGTTTATAGCAGCACAATTTGTAATAGCCAGAAACAACCTAAATACCCATCAACTGAGGAATGGATAACCATGGAATACTACTTAACTATAAAGAATGATCACACTGAGACTTTCTTAGGTAAATGGATGCAACTTGAGACCACACTCATAAGTGAAACAAATCAAACTCACATGTATAAATACCATATTGTCTCCTTAGTGTAAGAAATGGTATGAGTATATAAGATACAAAATCCTCAATAAATACTGTGAAAGGGTAAGAATCTGCTCAAAGGGGAAAAATATAACTCAAGAAAAGGAAGGGAAAAGAAAAAATATTTAAATTTGTATAAACATACTTAAGCTACCTAAGATGATTGTGCTACAAATTCTATTAGTTCCTGGAACAAAACAGTTAACATTCATAGAATTGGATCAATTTTGCATGTTTGTGTCTGGTGATCTGAGGAACTCTTCTGAAGATCACTATGTAAAATAACAACCTTAGTTATGTCTCTACCACCCTCTTTTGAAGACCTATATTGTCATTGTTTTGGGGGTCTCTGTTATTGTTGTCTCTTTTGTTTCTTGTTTTTCTCGTCATTTGTTTTGTTTTTCCCTCTAATGCAGAAGTGATAGATGTACATGTAGAAGCTTATACATGCCTAGAACTTCTCCTAAACAGTTTGAGAACTGATTGTATTATGCGTGATGATATGAACAGGTACTTTGAAGAAAAAGAGACGTTATGGTAGCCATTGCTGATTTCCTATTGTCATGCTGTGAAATCCAGTAATGCTTTTTTTCTTTGTTCACAGTGGTTTTAGTCTGTTTTGTATTATTTAATTTCAACATATATGAAAGTATGGACAGCTATTTTGACAAGAACAGGAGACATTATGGCAGCCATTGTTGATTTTCCTATTGTCTGGTTTTGAAGGCCTATAGTGACTTCATCACTCTGTTCTGATCAGTTTTATACTATTTTGTTTTGTATGAATTCATTGCATGTGAAGATATAGACAACTATTAAGAAGAAAACAAGAGACATTATGGTAGCCACTGTCCACCTCCTGTTGTCTTGCTTTGAAATCTGTGTCACTTACATTGTTTTCTTCTGATCTACTTTGTTCTGTTTTCTTCTGTTTTGTTTTACCCTCTCTAAAAAAAACCAAAAAACCCCAAAATAAACAAAACTCTGCCATACTTTTCCTGAATGCCGTATTGTTTTATATTTCCACCAGCGAAGGTTGTGCGGTACATTTTCTCTGCATCCTCACCAACATTTAGCTTGTGACTATTTTTTATTTGGGGAATTCTAACATGGTCTCTTGTCAGCTGAGGACACTGCTACTTTCCGCATGCTTGTGTCTTAATCAACTGTTTTTGTTACCAGTAAGCCATGTCCTTTGTGTATGGTGAGTACTAGGCTTTTGTTGGATATGTGGTTTGCCAGCATTTTCTCCCGCTTTTATCCTCTTACCAGGGTCTTTTGCAGAGCAAAGTTCTATTTCAATTAAGTCCAATCCATCAATTTGCTATTTTGTGGACAAAGACTCTGGTGTCAAGTCTAAGAAATCTTTAGCTAAAGACCCTGAAATTTTATCCTATGCTTATTCTCAAAGTTTTAGGGCTTTCCATTTTGCTTTTTTTTTTTTTTTTTTTTTTTTTGCAAACCATTTTGAATTAATGATTTTATAAGTGTGAGGCTAATGTCAAGAATGACTTCATCTCTGGATGTTTGATTGCTCCAGAACCATTTGCTGAAAGTTTGTCTTCCCTCTGTGGAATTGCTTTAGCATCTTTGTCAAAAATTGGGCCTACGTAGCAGCGTGGGTCCACTTCTTCCTCTCTGCTTCATCTCAGTGACCTATGTCCATCCTGGCACCAGCACAAGTCTCCAGTGCCCTAGCATTTAAATCCTACTGTCGGAAAGACAGGCTCTGCCTACTTTGTTCTTCTTTTCCAAAATTGCTTTAGTTTTAGGGCCAGGGATTTAGCTCAGTAGCCTAAGTACCTGTCTGGCAAGCACAAGGTTGTGAGTTCAATCCCCGGGACCAAAAAATAAATAAATACATAAATAAATAAATAAATAAATTTTTTAAAAAATCCGAAAATTGCTTTAGTTTTTCTAATTCCTTACCTTTGTGTATAAATTCTAAAATAATCTTGTTCATGGCTAGGAAAAATCTTACTGGAATCTTGACAGGAACTGTGTTAAACCTATAGATCAACTTGTAGAGAGTTGACATTTTCTGTCAGTTTTTGATTTTTTTTTTTTGAGACAGGGTCTTATTACATAGCCTCAAACTCACAATCCTCCTGCCTCAGCCTCCAGGAGCTGACATCTTTACTATGTTGTCTTCCAGCACATTAGTATGATATGTTGCTCCATTATTTAGATCTTCTCTGGTTTCTCTTAACAGGAACATGTTTTTATAGTTTTTATTTGTACACAAATCCTAATTGTTTTGTTTGATTTACATTTAAGTATTTTTAGTGATTACAAACAGTATTGTATTTTATTTTGGTATCTTTGTGTGTCCATTGATAAAATACAGAAATATAATTTTTGTGTGTTTACCTGATATCTTGCAACTTTGCTCATCTGCATTATTGGTTCAAGGAGTTTTTTTTTAAAAGAGAATAAAACAAAAGAAGACAGAACAAAGCAGATCAGAACAGAACAGTATAAGCAACACAGCACTTTACAAGACAACCGGATATTAACAGTAGCTACCATAATGCCTCTTTCTTTGAAGTAGTTGAGCATGGTTTCACACACAATAATATCAAACATAATAATATAAAACCATTCAAGAGAATGAAAGAAATACAGGGTATTCTGAACCAAATAACAGAAAATGAACAATGGCTACTATAATATCTTATTTTCCATAAAAAATTTGTTTATACTATCACATATATTAAAATCCAATAAGACAACATGATAGAACCAATGGTAATAGAAGAACAAAAGCATGGTAGGACTTCAAAGCAAGATGATATTAAATCAGCAATGGCTGCCATAATGTTTTGTTTTTTTCAAAATAGCTGTTCATACCATCACACATAATAAAATCAAACAAAACAGAATAAAACCATTCCAACTGATGAATGAAAATATTAAAAGGCTTCAAAACCATGCAATGGGGAATCATGATTACCATAAAGTATTATGTACTCTTACCATTTCTCACACTAGAGAGACTATACAGTATTTACACATGTGAGTTTGGTTTATTTCGCTTGTGAGTATGGTCTCAAGTTGCATCCATTTATTTATAAATATTTCAATGTGATCATTCTTTATAGTTGAGTAGTACTCCATTGTATAAAAATACCACAACTTTTTTACCCATTCCTCAGTTGATGGGCACTTAGATTGTTTCCAAGATCTGGCTATTACAAATTGTGCTGCTATAAACATGGGTGCACATATATCACTGTGGTATGATGTATGTTGTCTCTTTGTGTCAATGGCGTGTTAAGGTTTCCTGTTATAATTGTGTTATTACTTATTTGATTTTTCATTTCTGTTAATACTTGCTTTGTATAGCTGTGTGCTCTGGAATTTGGTGCATATGTATTTAAGATTGTTATCTCTTCCTCTTTAAGTTTTCTCCTAACTAGTATGCAGTGGCCTTCTTTATCTCTTCAGATCATTCTTGGTTTGAAGTCCACATTGTCTGCAAACAGAATAGCTACCCCCACTTTATTTTTTGGTTTCCTGTTGCATGAAGTATTGTTTTCCATCCTTTGACTTTTCCTTTTGGGTCAGATGGGTTTCTTGTAGACAACATATGGTTGGATGTTGTTTCTTGATCCATTCTGCCAGTCTGTTTCTTTTGATTGGTGAATTGAGGCCATTTACATTAATAGTTATAACTATTATATATTGATTTATTGTTGGCATGTTATCTTTCTGCTGTTGTATCTTTACCTTTCCATTCTGTTTAATTATCTGCCTTGCTTAGTGGTTTTTTCCTATGTGTATCTAGAATGTCTTTCAGTATTCTTTGTAGGGTTGGTTTGGTGATCATGAAGTTCTTCAGTTGTTCTTTGTCATGGAAGTATTTCATTTCTCCATCCATTTTGAAGGACAGTTTTGCAGGGTACATCAGTTTGGGTTGGAAGTCGTTTTTCTTTAGGATCTGAAATACTTCACTCCATGCTCTTCTTGACTTCATTGTTTGTGTTGAGAAGTCTGCTGTGATTCTGATAGGTTTTTCCTTTATAGGTGATCTGTCTTTTCTCTCTAACAGCTTTTAGTATTCTGTTCTTATGTTGGATTTCTGGGATGGTGATTATTATATGTCTGGGTGTAGTTTTATTTTGGTTATGGCTATTTGGAATTCTATATGCTTCACTAATTTGTATGTCAGTTTCCATTCTTACATTTGGGAAACTTTCAGCTATTATTTCTGTAAATAGCCTCTTGATATCATTTGTGCTGTCCCCTTCTTTTTCATTTATCCCTATTATTCTTATTGTTTTTCTTTGCATCATCTTGCAGCTGTTGAAATGTTATTTCCTGATTCTTTGTTATTTTTAAAAGACCTTCCCTTTCCTGTTCACTAGCTGCAATCTTGTCTTCGAGGTCTGAAATTCTGTCTTCACTTTCATTGAGGTGGTTTTGGCAACTTTCAATAGAATTTTTGATTTCCTGTATATCTCTTTGAATCTGCTTCATGCATTCTGTTTGTTTCTTATAGTGTTCACTCAGGGATTCTATCTGTTTGCTTTGTTCCTCTAATTTTTTAACTGTGTCTTCACTAGATGTGTTCACTACTTCTTTCACTACTTTTATCATTTCTTCTTTTACTTGGGAAATTATTTTTGATTTGAGTTTTTCTATAGCTTCCCCTAGGTGCGTCTTTATTTCAGTTGATATCATTTCAGTCATTTCAGGTACATGGCTTATATTTTCTTCTATGTACATGGCTCCTAGGCTTTCTTGGGATGGGCTAGAGGTTTGAGATTGCCTTTTGGTCTTTCATTTTGTCATTTTCCTATATTTCTGTGCTTTGAGTGGTGTTCCAAAGCTTCCCCTGGGTGTGTTGCAAATCACCTCCTGTGCCCTCAGCTCCTGGGACTGAGTGAAGGTCACTGATTGTGGCCCAGTCAGGCCTGCAGGACCTCCCAAGCCTAGTCCAGTGTTTCAAGGAGTTGGGTGGGAACTCAGCTGCTGGGAGCACTGTTCTCAAACTCTCTCCGGGCCAGCACCAGTGGGCTGAAAGTTCCCCTGCACAATCCCAGCCTCCTGAACTGAAAGAAGGCTGCTGGGCGTGGTGCACTGTGGCCCGTGAAACCTCCAGAGCCCAGTCCAGTGTCCTAGGGAGCTGGGTGGGAACTCAACTACTGGGAGCGCTGATCTCAAACTCTCCCTGGGCCAGTGCCAGAGCACTGGGACTCACTTCATGTGGTCCTGGCTCCCTTGCAGGTTCTTGGCTTCCTGGATTGAAAGATGGTGGTTCAAGGAGTTTTGTGTGTGTGTGTGTAGTTTTGTTTTGTTTTGTTTTGTTTTAAGTGATTCCTTGAATTTTCTGCATAATCAGGTCATATGCAAGGAATCTACTTTTTTGAAATTTTGGTCATGAGGAGAAAGGGATATGAGGCATACTGGAAGGGGAGATGAACAGAAGAGAGACTGTGGATTGTATTAATGGAGAACACTTGAGTCTGTCTGTCTGTCTGGTTTTGATGCTGTATCAATTATCCCATGTTACACACACAGGACAGAGGCAGAACTGAGAGCCCGATTCTGCCCAGGAGAGTTCTGCCCCCTACACAGAAGCTAGATGGAGGGCTGGGGGATTTAGCTCAGCAGCATAAGTGCCTGCCTTGCAAGCATGCAGTCATGAGTTCGATCCCTGGTACCACCAACAAAAAAGAAACTAGATGGAATCTCCTCAGAATTGCCATCTGGTCTACTTAAGGTCTGTTCAAAGCCAGGTGTGATGGCACATATTGGTAATCTAAGCACTCTGGGAGGCTGAGGAAGGAGGGTGGCAAGATTGAGCCCTGCCTGGCAACTTAGTGACTTGGTAAGACCATGTCTAAAAACGTAAAAATAACAAAGGGTCTGTGGATGTAGCTCATTAATAAGGCCCTGGGTTCAATCTTCAGTATGGCAGGAGGAGTCATTTTCAACTTGAGCAATTTAAAAGTTTGATTGAGCCACTCAGCAGGCATCCAGGGTTCTTACTTTGTAAATTTCCTCATCTTACGCAAAGGAGGGCAAGAATATTTTGTGAATGCTACATTCACCCTGGAGTGGGAGTGGCCAGGAGAAGAGATTTGTTTCTTCCCTTTTGCTCTGGCTGCTGCCTTGAAGTGTTGCCCCAGTGCTATGCCACCTGCCTTGGAGCCAGCTGATTATGGACTGAAACCTCCACAACAGTGAGCTAAACAAACCTTTCCATCCTTCATTTTGGGTGTCAAGTATTTTGTCCCTGCAACGAGAAAAAAGTAATTAAGACAAAATTTGGTACCAGAGGAGTAGGGTCATTACTGTGACTGCACCTGACCGTGTGGTTCAAGAGCCTTTTGAAATGGCTTGTGGGAAGAGTTTGGAAAGGTTCAGAGACATCACCTGAATGCATAGAGCTGGAATAGCTTAGGTTGTTCTGTAGGTGAGATTCTGGTCAGAGCTCAGGAAACCAGAAGGCTGGTAGAAAGCCTGCTGGTAAAGACCAGGCTCAGGAGGTTTCTGCTGGAAAGAAAGGGCTTGGCCAAAAGTTTGCCTGCATTTTGCTCATGTCCAGAGACTTTGCCTAAGATTACAATTAAGGATGGTGGAGTGATTAATCTGGCAGAAGAAATTTCAAGGCAGTCAAATGTTGAGGTTATTGCATGGCTGTTACTGAAGGCTTTTAGCCAGATTTATGTTGCAAATCAAGAGCAAAGAGCCCAGCAGGATGATTTAAAACATTGTAAGTTTGGCCAGAAAAGAAACTCCAGTAAAACTGTGGACTGTAAAGATAGAGCTGAGATCACCACTGCTGAGAAGGAACAGAATAGAAAAGGTAGCCTGAAGGCATCACAGAAAGCAGCAAGTCTTGAACCTTTGAAGCCTCCAAACTGAAAAAGTGGAGGAGAAAGCCTCAGAGCACCATGTTCCAGAATGGCAGTGGCGGTGGCACCAGGTTCCAGAATGGAGACAGCATAGCGAATCTGTTCCTCAGAATCAGGTTCAGAGAGCTCAGCGATCCAGGCACTCGACCCCTGCAGCCAAGAGAGAGGAAAGCCTGGCTACTGCTCCAGCTAGCAGTAGACCTCGGTGTCATCCACATGGTGCTGGTTTTAGTTGCATAAAAAATGCAAGGGTTCTGAGATTAAAAAGACTTCCACCTTGATTTCAGAAGGCCTGGGAGGCCAGGTAGTGTGCCCCTGAGAGGGCAGAATATGAAGCTGTGAGTGTGAAGCCAAAGGTGCAGTGGAGACCCCAGAAGTCTGGAAAAGCCAGGAACATGGATCATCTAAGGAAAGCTGCAAGGAGAGAGCAAAGCAGGCCCAAGAGAGAAGCCATGGGAGCAGTAACCACCAGAAGTGCCACATGGGTGGAGGCATACAAGCCCTTTGGAGCTCACAATTTGCCACGGATTGCTTCAGATGCTGGACATGGAAGGACAGGACTTAATGTTTGGTCTACTGGATTTTGGACTTGCTTTTGTCTCAATCCTTTGTATCTTTCTATTTGTAACATTTGGAATGAGAATGTTTATCTTGTGCCTTTTCAGGCTGGAAGTGTTTAACTTTGTTTTCATTTGTACAGGGGATGCAGCTAAGATGCAGCCTTCTATCTTGGAGAAGACTTGGGAATTGAACTTTTCAGCAATGCTGAAACTGTTAGGACTTTGACAACTCTTGCAGATAGACTAAACGCCTTTGGCATAAAAGGATGTTTGTGAGTCTTTGGTGGTCCAAGGACAAAATGTTATGTTTCTAATGTAATACAATGTTGATAGACTTAATGCGGTTCTTAGGGATTGTTAAATTGCAAATGCAGTTTGTATCAAGAACCTGATTTAAAGCAGTATGTCTGGTTGCCAAGTGAACAAGGGGTGGATTGTTATGGTTGATAAATTGTGTCAACTTGAACAGTTTAAAAGTTTAACTGAAGGGCTGGGGATTTAGCTCAGTGACTTAAGCTCCTGCCTGGCAAGCGCGAGGTCACGGGTTCGATCCCCGGTACCAAAAAAAAAAAAAAAAAAAAATTGAAAAAAACAATGTTGTTGGAACTTAGGGTGCTGAGCCAACCAGTAACCTGCCTGCCACCCTGGTAAGTGACTGGTCTAGCAAGCCGCAGCCACCCCAGGGCGGGGAAACAAGAAGCAAGAGCGTTTCCTGAGATCCGCGCCATGTTGGAACTTAGGGCACTGAGCCAACCAGCAACCAGTCTGCTGCCTACCAGGGCGTGGGCTTAGAATCAAACATACCACAACCCCAACCACCCTCCCACCCCACCCCACCCCCGTTAACAATTGGGATCCAAGGATCTGAGTATCTCTTAGGAGGTGACCATATTTGGTACAGCAAGTCGGGGGAGTTTCCTTCTACTATCTCTGAAGGCAGATATTTTTATTGCCGTTTTGCTTTGTCCTGAGGAATGGTGTTGCTCTATTCAATACTCTGTGTTGATGTGTTCTATAATGTTGTGTATTTCTTTGTTTTTGCTGTACCTAGTAGAAGAACAACTATTGTGAAGACAACGAGATATACAATGTTGCCTATTACTGTTGTCCTGGTGACCTGCTGTGATGTTCTGTGCCAGTTTCACTGTACTGTCTCAATTGGCTTTATTCCATCCTGTTTTTTTTTTTTTTGTAACTGTTTGCAGCCTCACTGTGTGTTCACTTTGTATGCCTTAATTTTGTAACATGAACAGCTATTTCCGGGAAGACAGTATGTAGTTTGTCAACTAGTGATTTATGGGTTTTTTTTTGAGGTTCTGTATTGTTTCTACCCTTTTTTCTGTATTGCTTTTTTTTCTCTTTAAATAAAATTAAAATATATATATATATATATATATAAAAGTTTAACTGAGCCACTCAGCAGGCAGCCAGGGTTCTTACTTTGTAAATATCCTCATCCTGTGCAAAAGAGGGCAAGAATATTTTTTTAGTGCAACCCTCACCCTGGAGTGGGGTGGGGCTGTATACAATATTAGCCAGGAGAAGAAGTTTGTTTCTTCCCTTTTGCTCTGGCTGCTGCCTTGAAGTGTTGCCCCAGTGCCACGCCACCCTGCCTTGGAGCCAGCTGATTATGGACTGAAACCACAACAGTGAGCTAAATAAACCTTTCCTTCTGTCATTTTGGGTGTCAGGTATTTTGTCCCTGCAATGAGAAAAAGTAATCAAGACAGGGAGGCTGTCCCAGTACTCACTTGATGCTCTTTGGCATAACCCCAGAGAAAAGACGGGCAGCTGGACTCAGCCCAGCCACAGGGCAAGTAGCAGGAACACTGATCCACGTTGTTGTATAAAAGAGCTTCTGGGCACATCAGTGAATGTTGGGAAGAAACCTAGACTCGGAGGAAAGTGAGGTGCATTTTGGCCTGGGCTTGGGATCTTAGGCGTCCTCAAGATGGGTGACCCAGGATGTGTGTCCCTAGTGTATGCACACTACTTGTACAGGTTGGAAGTTGAGGATTCTGCTGCCCACTTAATAGCACCACTTCCTTGAGGAGGATTTGAAGGATTTGCGTGTCTATAGAATGGGAGAAGCACAGGCCCAGTTTACAGGCTGACTGAATCTTAAGACCCTTAAGATTTTTTTTTTTTTTGAGTGAGTCTCCTGGAAAGGAAATATAAGCTTGGGTACCTTGTGTTCTGAAACTATACTTCTTGCAAAACTACAATTTTAAAATTGCAATTTTCAGGGCTGAGGATTTAGCTCAGTGGCAAAGTGCCTACCTGGCAAGCACAAAATTGTAAATTCGATCCCCAGTACCAAAAATAAATAAAATTGCAATTTTCTCCCAGCACTTGGGAGGCTGAGGCAAGAGAATCACTGTGAGTTCAAGGCCAGCCAGGACTACATAGCAAGGACTTGCCTCAAAACAACAACAACAATAACAACAAAAATGCAATTTTCCAGCCAGGTGTGGTGGCCTATGCCTGCAGTACCAGCACTTGGAAAACTAAGACAGGTGGATCACAGCAAGTTCGAGGCCAGATTAGGCTACATAGTGAGTTCAAGGCCAGCCTGAACTACATAGGGAGATCTTATCTCAAAAACAAAGCAAAACGAAAAAATTTTAAATAAAATTGCAATTTTCCAGCAGCCTGGAGCAAGCCGGAAATTCCAGAACTCTGAGAGGCTAAGGAGAGAAGTTTGCAAGTTCAAGTTTAGCCTGAGCAACTTAGCAACTTAACAAGATCCTGTCTCAAAAAATTATATGTAGCAGGAGATGTAGCTCCATACAAAGGCAAGAGACCCTGGGTTCAATTCCCAGTAGTGCAAAAAATTAAAAGTAACGCCTTTCCTGTCTCCTTGCAGTTGGCCTGTTTCTCTCATTCTACCTCTGCCTGAGAGCCAAGTTCTTCCCAGCTGTCCCTGCACACTATCTGGACGGGGTCTTCCCCAGGTCGCCCTCTGTTGGGTCTCAGCCCGTTCACATCCCGAGCTCCCCCACGACCGCCACACCCCGCTCTCACTCAGCCTTGCGAGTGAGCCCCTGTCCCCAGTCTGCTCCATGCGTGGGGCCGCGCCCTCTGCTGGCCGTGGTGGGAAGCGTCTGTGCACATCTTGGCGGGGTGACAGGATGATGCAGGCGATAGTGATGTGACTCTGATGGGTGTGGGCTGCAGATTCCGAGAGCTGAGGGTCTCTTCCTCCTGTTCTGGGAGCCCTCGCTCACTCTGACTTCCCCGCCACTGCCCCCCTGCATTCTGAGACCTGACCTCCTGGCTCTTTTCCAGTTTTCCCTTCCTGATGTCGGGCCTTTGCTGGAACTCTTCCTTTCCTCTTACTTGTATTTTTCTCTGGTCAACCTTTAATCTTGTAAAATTTAGCTCAAGTGTCTCTCCGAGAAGTATTTTTTGTTGTTTTGTTTTGATTTGATTGGTTTTTTTGAGACAGGGTCTTGCTATGTAGTTCTGGCTGGTCTTGAACTCAGTATGTACCCCAGGCTGGCCTTGGACTTGCAAGATTCTCCTGCTTCAGTTTCCAGAACGCTGGAATTAACAGGTATGCACCACTACACCCAGTGGAAGTATACTTTCCAGGGCACCCCAAAGAGCCATGCTGCTTTTCTCATGCCTATCCTTTCCTAGATTATAGTAAAATTTCCAACGATTTTTAATTCTATGTGGAACAAGGCAGAATATGAGTGGATACAAATGCTGAGGTGAGCTTGTGCACATTAATGGATCATGCTACCTGGTTTCTTTAAAAATACACTGCAAGGAAAAGAAAAAATGATCACAATATGTGGACCTTAACATGCTTTACATAAACAATAGAGAGCTTGAGAAAGCTGATTAGCTATAGGCCACCATTTAAGAATTACTGTTATTTTAGCTAGGTATGGTAGTGCATGCCTGTAATCCTACTTCCTTAGGAAGCTGAGGCAGGAGGATCATAAGTCCAAGTCCTACCTCGGTAACTTAGAAAGACCCTGTCTCAGAATAATAGAAGAAAAGGACTGAGAGTATAGTTCTGCAGTAGAGTGCTTGCCTAGCATGTGCCAGACCCAGGTTCAATCTAAATATATATATATATTTATATATATATATATATATATATATGACTGTTACCTGTTTAGACATGATAGACATGATACTGGTAGTTATTTTTAAGAGTTCTTTTAGAGATACATGCTCACATCTTTACAGATAAAATAAGATGTCTGAGCTTTGCTTCAAAATAATTTTGGTGGGGTATGGAGGGAGGAGGAGATGAAACACATCTGGAGGGAGTTCATACCTGTTGAAGCTGGAGAATGGGCAAGAAGCTTCAGTTCACCCTCAATAGCTTTGTAATGTGTATGTTTGCAATTTTCTATTTTAAAAAATAAACTTCCTATCTGTTCATCTCAGTGTTGGGGGCAGGGTCCTCACCGCAGGGATCAGGAGCAACAGCAAGCAGAAACACTGAAATGACACCAGGATTTGGAGGCAGATTTACTTTACATTGATGGGCACTGATGGGGGATCACTCCTGAAACATCGGGCCCTGATCTCTAGTGGTTTGGGGCTTATGAGGGCCAAGCAAGCAGGAAGTACAGAAGCAGAGTACTTGGCGTCTTTGATTGGTTCCTACAATATGCATCACGGTGAGCAGCTGCTTCTAGGAGACAGAAGTTACAGAAACTGTTTCTTGGGCAACTAACAGACTGGCTGGGGGGCATTTTCTGCTACACAGGCACAATGGTTGACCTGCTATTCACGCCCTTTGTGGTCTGATTTCCACCCTTAATGATCCCTCAGACACCTTCCAAAGAGCAGCTCTCCAATGTTGGCCAAGCCCCACTGTCAGCCCCCAACCCCCATCTCCTCCCATCCGTTGTGGGGTGAGCAGCCCTTCTGCCTTCTCTGCTCCTTAAATCCTACTGGGCCCTGGAACCCACTCCTTCCTCTGATCTTCCAGAGCTGCTTTCTCCACTCATCCGGGGCCGCACAATGGGGTTGCAGGTTTTGCAGCCTGTCAGTGAGTGCGCAGGCGCCAACATGGCTGTGTTACTTCAATCAAGCTGCTTACCCTCTGTGTGTCCTGGTCCGGTCTATGGAATGAAAATGAAAACTGTGTCCACCTCACAGAGCAGCTGGATTAAACGAGTCATCCAGAGACAGGGTCAGGGAAGTGCGTGGCACAGAGTAAACGCTGTACATCTAATATTTTCATTCACCTAGTCCTGTCCATAATGAAGTTGTAAATTCCTAAGGACAACCACCAAGCACTCAGCTACGCGCACAGGTGATGAAAAGGGCTACACACCACAGACTGATCGGCTTCAGTGAGCCAGTAAAGTCACCACTGGGCTGTGTAATTTGTGCACCCCTCAGTAGCAGCCTTTCCTTCTGCCTGTCACAGCCTGGAGTTCTTGTTTGCCAGCAACAGAAACTGACTGTAGTTGATTTAGGCAGAAAAAATAAAGCAAGCAATCAAACAAACGAATGAAGAAGGTTTGCATGGAAGCCTGAGTTAGAACTAGGCTTAGTTCTAACATGAAGCTGGTGGCCCAGGCAGGGCCCAAGAGGCAGGAATGACAGTGTCATCGCCATGCTAGAATGAACGAAGGCCACCCAGCTTTGGCTGTTGCCTATTTTGTTCAAGCTTAAAACCAGAGAGGGAGTTTTGGAAATCCAGCTTGATCCGTGAGCCTGCACCCTGGTGGGAGAGTCTCAGAGAGCACAACCTGTTTCTGCAGAGGGTTTGCAGGTAACGATGTAACTGTAAAGAAAGCTTTTCTCTCTCTTCTCTCTGGGACTCCAGAGGCACAGGCACACTGGAAGGGTGCAGCTTGGGCACTGGTAAACTCTTGGCCTCCGTTTTAAGTCATGGATCTGAAAAGGGCTATTGGCCCAGCTGGGTGGGAGCTAATGAAGGAGTGCTTTCTGCTCACGTGTACTTGGGACATCAGGAGTTGTCACTGCATATCTGTCCCCACTGATACAACCCTGAAGAGGGCACACTACCTTTCCTGGAGTAGTGCATTCAATACTAATAAATCCAAATGAGATGTGTACATTTCTCTCCCTTGGGAGGTGGAACCTCACCCTTTTCCCCTTTGGGTGGACTGGCATTTTTTTAAAAAAGAACAAAACCGGGCATGGTGGTGCACACCTATAATCCCACCACATGGGAGGCTGAGTGAGGCAGGAGGATCGTTATGAGTTTGAGACCAGCCTGGACTACAAACTGAGTTCAAGGCCAGTTGAACTGCATAGTGAGACCCTATCTCAAAATGCCAAAAATTAATAAATAAAAAAGAACAAAACTGTACTGCAGTGATGTAAGATTAAGGATAAATGAACTTGGAAAAGGGGTCCCTAAGAACCTTTGTGCTGTCTTGGTAAACTTACCACAGATCTGATGTATTCTAAAATAAGAAGTTAGCCAGGCATGATGGCACACATCTGTAATCCCAGCGCTCGAAAGGCTGAGGCAGGACATTCACCAGGAGCTCAAGGCCAGCTTGAACTACGTAGGCAAGACCCTGTTGCAAAATAAACAAATAAATAAAAACTTTAAAAATCAGTTTACATAGAAAAAAAGTATATGTAGCCCAAAATTACTATTGTGTAAAAATATGCCTTAAAAGAAAAAAAATATATAAAAGAAGGAAAGGAAATATGTAAGAATAAGCATGATTTTGTTAAAATGATGGTATTGTGAGTGATTTTTTCCCCTTTTTTAATTCACTTACTGAAATATCTGAAAATTAGTTCATTGTTTTTATAATTTAAAGAGTTAATTTTGGGGTATTGTTTTAAGCACTTGGGTAGCTAAGGCAGGAAGACTATTGTAAGTTTGAGACCAGCCTTGGCTACAAAGTGAGCTCAAGATCAGCCTAAACTGCATAGTGAGACCCTGTCTCAAAAAGACAAAAAGGAGGGGGGGATTCATCCTTTGAAATGCAGAAGAGATATACAGAAGTATATTTTTATTTGGCATGGAACAATTTTTTTTCTTTTTTTGTTAATTTATTTTATTTTAAAAGGGAGTAAAATTAAACACAACAAAACAGAACAGAATGGGACATAAGAAAGCATAAATGTCAAAGCTAGACAACCAGAGATCTTCACTATCTGTCATATTGTCTCTTGTTTTCTTCCAAATAGTTGTCCATATCTTTGCATATGGAGAGCTCATACTAAATAACATAGCCAATCTTTTCACAAGATGTGTAGGTCACTGGCTCCCACCTGCTAGGCAGGGGGAGGGGGGGGACACGGGATGGGGGACAGGATGACATGAGATGTCTGATTCTCAGCCTACACGCAGGCAGGATCACAGTCACCCCCCCCCCCAGAGACGGGAAGAGTTCCTTGTTCTCCCGGCACCCCAAGTCAACCGAACAGTGCAGGTCCTGATGCACCAAGGTCTCTCTCCTTCAGGCTGCCGAAAGTCTGCCACACTCTCAGCCGCCCCCCAGAGAGGGAAGGAGTTCCTTGTTCTCCCAGCACCCTGAGTCAACCGCATGGTGCAGGTCCCGAGGTGCCAGGGTCTTTCCCCTGCAGGCCCCCTAAAGTCCGCCATACTCACCTGCTATTTCTTTCTGATGAATTGACCATTCCATTTCCAAAGTTCTGAAATGGCCAACAGACCACAGAAAGAATTCTCTTTAGGCTCCTTTTTGAAACCAGCAGCTACAGCGATCTGCTGGCCTGGCTTCAGGGCCACCCTGTGCCCACTTTAGCAGCAGGGTGGGCAGGAGCCCTCATGGAACAATTCTTGTGTGACCTTGTCATTTACTTTTTCAATTAAAAATTTTGTTTTGTTTTGTTTTTTGACACAGGTTCTTGCTATCCCAGGCTGGCCTTAAACCTGAACTATATACCAGGCTGGCTTCAAACTTGCGGTGATCCTCCTGCCTCAACCTTGCAAGTGTTGGGATTACAGCCATGCACCAACATGCCCGTGTTTTTATTTTTATTTAACCATGTTTGCAGTACACAACGATAGCATTCCTCGTGGGTAGTTGGTACATGTACACAACACATTCCTCCATCTCTTGGTCCTCTTCCCATTAACCAAAATCTCCCTCCCTATTTCCTGTTATCTGTATTTATTGTGTTTCCTAAGAGAACAACAAACAAGAAAGTGAATGGAATGGACAAGTCAGTGGCCAGGTGGTTTGAATACAAAAAATGCCCCTTACAGTTTGAGGCAGGTGGAAAAATGAAACAACTGTTACTTTTTGTTTTTGTTTTTTTGGGGGAGGGGAGTATTGGGAATTGAACTCAAGACCTTGCACTTGTCAGGCAGGCACTTATCCCCAGCCCTGGTTTTGTTTTTTGAGATAGGGTCTCACTACATAGTTCAAGTTCCCTTGAACTCACTGTGTAGCCCAGGCTGGCTTTGAACTTGCAGTGATCTTCTTGCCTCAGCGTCTGGGGTGCATGTGTGACCATTATTTGTATATCAGTGCTAGACTTTGTGCAGACTTTACCACATTGCTATGATTGTCCATTTCCATTTCCCAGGTCCCATCCAGGATATAGCGTTACACTTTTATTACCATGTCCTCATCATCTTAGCCTGTGATAGTTTTGTAGTCTTTCCTTGCTTTTCATGACCTTAACAGTTTCGAGGAATCATGGCCCAGTATTTTATAGAAAGTTCCTCACACTGGTTTTGGCTTATGCTTCTCTCCTTAGTCTGGAGTTTTGAGTTTCCAACAGCCTGGGTAGAATTCTGTGAGAAAGACTGAGCCCTTCTGTGTTTATGAAATCATTTGTTTATGTCAGTATGGACTCGCAGGTACTTGACACATTCTCTCCCTCCATTTTCTCAGGTACCACTGTGCTGCAAGACCTCCCCACGTTACTGACATGGTGTAACTACATTCTTCCCCCTGGGTGTTGCTTGTGTTATTTTGCAGCAGGATGCCCAGCTCAGACTATAAATCCAAGTATCAGGCTGTGCAAAAGAGGAGCTAGTGCTTAAGAACACACGGAGATGCAATTCTTTGGCTTTAAACACATACTTGAACACAACTTGGGTCCTACAAGAGCCTGGACCCTGGGTCAGAGTGGAGCTGCCCCTCCTGCAGACCTGCACTGGCCACCTTCCCCGAAACCCCAGGAATCTACACAGGGTTGGACGGGGCACAAGTGGATACACGTTGTCACAATAGGGCTCTAGTTATAACCTTCCCCAGCCCCACTCCCAGACATGATCTGGCTGGGATGAGAACACCTGGGATTTCTCAAGTGTCAGCGGTCTGTTACAGCTAAGGATTCTCCAGGCTTCTTTTGGTTCCCTTGTAACCATCATCTAATCTTGAATGGTTACCATTACTAAGAGTTACCTTGCATGGTGCTGCAGTAAACATCTCTTGAAACAATGTCCTGTGATTCTTTGTAGTCTCAGCCCCTGGCTGGTGCTCAAAACACAGAAATAACAATGGGCGTGTATGTGGGATGGGGGGTGGGGTGGATGGGGGTGGGGTGGATGGGGGTAGGGTGGATGGGGGTAGGGTGGATGGGTGGATGAATGGATGGACAAATGGGTGGGTGGGTGCTGGGCTGGCACTGTAACCAGCAGTACTTGTTCCTATGGAGTGGTCTTTTTACTCCTGGCCTAGGAAGACCTAAAATCTAAGTGGAGTGTTGAGAACTTGCTGAAAATCAAGCTTGGGCTTCCCGTGATTGATACCTAAGTTTGCAACAATAAACAAAGGGCTTTAACGAAAAGTAAAAATACCTAAGTTTGCAACAATAAACAAAGGGCTTTAACGCAAAGTAAAAATTCTGCACTGGCTATTTTCCTGTGGCTTGGAAAACATTTGATCAGCTCCATGCTGTGTCATTCTCTTTAGTTTCTATTGTAGACTCGGAGATCTAAATCCCCAGGGCGCTCTCGGGCATGTAAATAGCATCTTACCTCTTTGCACAGTCCCTGGAAGGAAAGAGCTGACTCTTTAGAGCAAATCTCCCCTAATAACACAGCCCGGCAAAACCCAGGAGAGGCTGTAACCACAGTGGCCGGGGGAGGTGGCTGAGACAAGGACATGTTCCTGGAGATTTCGGAAAGTAACTACGTGGAGATTCCCTGGCAAGAAAAGAAGTGAGAGAACTAAGAGCGGAAGTCACTACAGGGTCATTACAGGGAGGTCAGAAGATCCTGCTCTTTCTGCGCAAATGTGGTTGGGTCATCCCAACCCGTACTTGCTCCAGCTACCAGGCTGGGAGGGGACGTGCTAAGAACGGTATTTCCCTAGAGGCTCTTCCACATCTCCAGGGAGAGTCACTTATCACACGGCATGGTGATCCCCAACTGCAGGCCACCTTGCAGGCCAGATCATGCAATTAGAGGTCCTAGTGTCAGTCAGCTTCATAGTCATCTCAAACTTGTGCAAATGTTCTATTTGGCCCCCTCTCACCTTTTTTTTAACTGAGGCAGGGTCTTGCTATATAGTTCAGGCTGGTTTTAAGCTTACTAGGTAGTCATGGTTGGCCTAGAACTAACTCACAGCAACCCTCCTGCCTCAGCCTCCTGAGTGCTGGAATTATGGGCGTGCATTCCCACACCCAACTGTCTATTCCGGCTCTGTTGGGGGAAAGTAGTCATGCCTACTCACTGATGGTGACACTGATGGTACAGGGGTGCCACCTGTGACTGGGGGATGGGAGACAGCCAGGAAGAAGGTGCCTGCCTATCCTCTCAGAGGCTGCTCCCTAACCCACCTAAGAGCTAAGAAGCTCTGTGGTCTAGTTCACCCTCCAGCTGTCTCTGCCTGCTCCAAGACACAGCTGTCTGCTCTGTGCCTCGACCTGAAGCTGGTCCCAGGTGTGGCTGCAGGGAAGCACTTAGTACCCTGTCATGGTTTGTCAGTGGCCCCCAAGCCTCATGCCTTTGCATTATGCATTTGTGATTGGTTCATTGTCTAGTGCTTGGATTGGGGGTGTGAGTGCTACACCGGCCTAGGGGTGGAGCCAGGATGTGATGTAATGGCAGGAAGAAGGTGTGTCTCTCTCTTGCCAGTTTCTGCTTGCTGTTTGCAGCCACCATGAACTGTGGCCCCGCCATGTCACCCTGCCTTGGAGCCAACTGAGTATGGACTGAAACCTCCAAAACCTGTAAGAAATAAACCTTTCCTTTCCCAACTTTGGGCATCAGGTATCTTGTCTCAGCGACGAATAAAAAGTAACTAAGACATACCCCCTGGCATTCTCATCTCCTGGAGTAGTGCTGGCCAAGTCTCTCTTTCCTTTCTAGTCTCACTCATCACTGATCCGAAGAACATCAGGCTCTCGGGAAAAGCATGGGCCTGCGGCAGCTGGCATCACTAACACTTTAGAAAGAGGCACTTGGACACCCTGGGGCTTGGGTGGGAGAGGACTAGCTGACCAGGGCCAAGGAGCCAGCAGTGGGTGCTGGGCAGCCATCTCTCCTGCCCCTTTTACCCCCCAGACTCTAAGCCAAAAGCAGGAAGGAAAAACGAAGCACTGCTGAGCCTATCTTTCCCAGGGAGCTGTAAAAATCAATTCCTCCTCCTCCTCCTCCTGACGCTAGAACCATGTATCTGTCCACTGTGAGGGAAAAACTGTAGCTCAATAGGTCTGCAAATCCCCATCCCAGCCCCGCTGCCTTGGTCTCTATTTCTCCCTTAGATTCTGCTCTTTACCTCTGAAGTTGATAGTGCGAAGTAGGAAGGAGATAGTGTTTAACTGCCCAGACCTGACACCTACCTCGGAGAGGAAGTCAAAGGCAGCGATGAAATTTTCAAAGTGGGGGGACTAATGGTTAGGTTTGGGAACTATCCTTATGCTGGTTTGGACACACTGGTTGGGGATGATAAAGCGTCATCAAAGGCAGGCACACGACAGGCAGATTTCATTGACTTAGTTTATTAAAGATGACAATGAACTGTTAGGCTGGGCCAGAACAGCAGCAAGTGGAAATCCAGCTCACACACAAGTGGCGTGTCCACCACCATGACATCTCTACTTAGACTTGCTCCCTTGCGTTAAGGCAACGAAAGCACAACATGGCAGAGGGAAGTCGGTAACCACCTCACATGGGTGGAAAGGCCGGCCTTCCACCCTTCACAACATCGGCTCTCATTTCTACCTTGGAAGCAAGTTTGTTTTCCCTTTATGTACAGAAAGGCCCCTCCTCACTCCCACGTCACGCAGAAGGGACTGTCAGTGCACCCGCCCGTGACAGCAGGGGGTTCTCAGCTACGCTAGGTCACAAAGTGCTTTCAAAACATCCCTTCCTCCGCCCTTTCTCCCTGCTCTCCAGTACATAAATACATGGGTATTTGGCTGTGAGGACAGCTTCACGTCAGGGTCACTAAAACACATGGAATCTAAAGGGATGCACAGGGAGCTGTGGAAAATAGTGGACAACGTGGAGCCTGGAAGACGGCGGAGTCCGGCTCTGGTCCTACGTGACAGGACACGGGAGAGTCGTGGGTCCTCCAGTGAGGGACTTGGTGTAAGTAGATGGGTTTGAAATTTAAACCAAAACTGGAAGTAGAGTCCACCACTTTTACAAACCCGAGTGTGAATCGGGGGCCCTCAACTTGGGGAAACGTGGAGTCATTCTTAAAGCTCCCTGAAGGATGAGAACTTCTAGTCAGCCCTTCAAGCCGGGACTGGGCCTTGGCTCTTAGAGCCTCGCCATGAGCTGGGAGCAGAACCGGCCCACAGAGCCTCCCAACCCTGAGCCTGGGCAGAGGACCCAGCATCTGGACCACCTCCTCCATGTCCCTCCTGCTATGGTACAGCTTCACTTTAGCGGTTACCCTAATATCCCTTCCATTTCCTCGAGATCCCTGTGTCCCCCAGCTCTGGCACAAATCAGCTTCCACCAACCATGTGTGGCTTTCTGTTTGGCTTCCGGGGGCCACACCCAGGCCAAAGCTTGTCGACTAGTGACCACCTATGGGACGACAAGAGTTAGTCCCAGAACACTGCCAGGTTAGGACATAGAGGGGCCACTGGAGAAGCAACCCCAACCAATGTTTCACATAGCAGTTAGGAGTTACAGCAACTTCAAGAACACCACAAACACATACTGAGCCCCCTCCCTCAACCAAGTGCTTTTCCCACCAAAATACACGCTAACATGGGGTGGGAAGTATGTTAAAATGAGTCACAGGAAATGGCTGAAGGTATGAGTATCACCAGGGTGGATGAAGAGGTAAGTGCATAATTGGCATAAATACTCGTTATCCCAAGAATGCAGGGACATTCACATTCACAAACTGTCAAGTTCTCTAACACTAAAAATAGCAGGGTTTTCTCCAACTCTGAAAAAAGAAACTAAGGCAAGAGAGCAGCCACCAGCAAGGGTCCCGGTTTGGTGGCACAAGGGTCACAGAATGGAGCTGGGCTATATCTCTACCAAGAACCACCGTGACCATCCAACAGGACACAGCAGTAAGGGACCCCGGTTAAGATGGTCCACAGTAAGGCTTCTGTCCCTACCTTAGGGCATCGGGCACTGGCCTGAGCTTGAAATATCACACCGTGCCCAGCAGCCCAGTTACTGATACCTGGATAAATGCACCTTAACAACAGCCACGCCTCACTCACACTGTGGTGCAAGCTGCGCTCCGGGGGGGCCTATGCCTCGGTCACGTTTACTTCAAACCCACTGGGGAGATGAAGAAAGTCAGCGTGAGCCTCCATCTTTGCTTAGGACACTCTGCACAGCGACATCACAGCTGTCTGTCTCGTTGAAGTCTCAGAGCTCCAGGACAGTAATGACTGCTCTTACGGCCCCAAAGTGCCTACAGACACCCCCCATGGAGTTCTGTTCCCTGTGCTTCTCCCCATTTTAGACCTGGCTGGAGAAAATTCCACCCAGTGTTACAGCAGCAAAGGAGAGGACAGCTGGTTTACAGGATCGAAAACTAAAAACAAGTGGAGATGATACTGCATGAAGACCAGAGCTGGTCCCATGGAGAAGACCATGGTGACAGAATTGTGTCTCGTATCTGCTCCCCTGCCAGGGGCACTAGAAGCTTCACTCAGGACCCTGTGTCAGTCCTGACAGAAGGTGCTGGTGCCTGCTAACTAGCTGTCATGACAGACTGGACCCATCAACCGAACAGAAGTTGGCTGCACGTGAACATCTGACAAGTCATTAAAAAAATAATAATTTAGAAAAAAAAAAGCCCCAAGGGTGAAAGTCCTTCAAAGGGTGGCTCAGTTCTGCATTTTGTGTGATCCTAGCCTCATGATGGAGGACTCAACGTGCTTCCCTCAGGTGCCCTCTGAGACGGTGGTCTCGAGGCTCAGGGCCTCCGTGGGTTCCTCCTCATAGTCGGACAAGTAGGATTCCAGGCTGTGCCTCGCCAGTAGCTCCCGCCGGGCCTGCAGCCGCTCGCACCGAGGACAGCGTCCAGACTTGAAGCAGGCCTTGTGGTAGCACGCTTTACACTCTGTTCAGGGGAAGAGACGAGAGGGAAGGAAACTTATGTCACCTCAGCTGTGACGACCCCTTCTCACCACCACAGCCAGGACTCTGGTGCTGGGAACTGAGAAGCTGCTGAATTAACCAAACTGCAGCTAACAGGTGGCTCCAGGGAAACAAAAAGCACTGACGTTTAGTCTTGCTTGCCCGTATCTGTGAACCAGCACCCACCTTCACAGATCCGGCACTTCTGAAGCTCAAAAGGGAAGATGATGTCTTCCTCCTTCTGACAGAACTCACAGATGAAGCCCTTGGCTTGGCAGAGCTGGGAGGAAGCAGATGGGCAACCAATGAGGAACCCGCCCAGAGAGGGGACACTAGGGAGCAGACAGGCAACTCGAAGAAACCTCATGCGCCATGGGGTCCTAGTGCCTCCAGGGACAAGGCTGGAGTGAATGTGGCGTAGGCCAGACAAGGGCCAGGGTTGGGCAGCGTCAGACAGGCTTTCAGTGGTGACACGAGAGGTGCAGGCTTGGGAAGCCCCTGCCGCAGAGTAGTTCTCAGGAGACAAAAGGAGAAAGGGACACAGCCACGGAGCTTCAGACTCAATGTGCCAGTCTGAGTAATGGTTTTATTTTGGCATACACATCACTGCTAATTAAGACAAAATGTAAAACAAAGCTGTTTCCTCAAGTCAACACCAGCCTCCAGTCAGGCTAGAGAGAAGTATTTCCAACTTCCCGGCACTCAGCTCCAGCTGTGCCCCCTCCAGAGCTTGAACTCTGGGACCACCTGTCATGGAAACAAAGTGCACAGTGGCTGAGAAGGACAGATGTAAAACAGAATGTCTGGGGCCAGGGATGTAGCTCAGTGGCACAGTGCCTGCCTGGAAAGCGCGAGGTTCTGAGTTCAATTCCTAAAAATAAATAAAAACACTGACACTAAAAATAAATAAAATAGAGTATCTGTACTCTGGAGGCTGAGGCAGGACTGCTGTGAGTTTGAGGGCAGCCTGGGGTACACAGTTAAGTTCAAGACCGGCCCAAACTACATAAAAAATAAAAATGGAGTTTCTGAACTTCTGGCATGTTTAATTTACCACAAACAATAACCACACTTGTAGAATAAAAGTTTAAAAGTTTATAAAAGGCTGTCACAGAAGTTATATCATCAGTGCTCAAAAAAATACTGGGAGGAAAAGATAGTGTGAAATATATTTTCATTTTGGAGACAAGAAAATTGAGGCTTAACTCAAAGCAAGTTATTTCTTTGGGTCACAGTGACTGAAAATAAAGCCAGGATTCTAATCTGGGGTTCCTTTCCCACACGGGACAGTTCCTCAGCAGGGCGAGGCCAGCACCAGTTCCTCCTCTAATCCTTCAGCATGGACGACTGAGTGGCTCACTGCCTTCGGAATGGCAAGCCTGTGCAGTTTCACCAGCAACGCTGGCCGGCCCTGTCAGTGTCCTGAGCAAGTGCCAAGGACCTGGCTCCACCCCGAAACCCAGCCCTAAGCCAGGGCCATTCTGCACACCACAGCAAGGCCTCACCATGCAGTGTTCCACATGGGCAGCCCCTGCCTGGGTGAGCTCGGCCAGCCGTGGCCCCAGCTCCCCCTTCTTGGTGGCAGTCAGGTCATTCAGAGAGTACAGGTGGAGGTCCTCTGTCAGGTGGCCTGGGACGGTGTCAAAGGAGTCCAGAAGCCTGCAGGTGAGAAGCAGAGGGCGTGGAAGGGAATGAACATTTCGCACGGCACGTTGTAGTAGAAAAGCGCCTCATTCAGCCACAAGGGAGAGAAGCTCTGAGGGTGGGAACATCTCCTGGCCCTAGTGTTCCAGTCACCCCAGGCTTTCCACACCAACAGGCATCTGGATGACAGAAGTGACTTTGCTTATGAGCTTGTGCAGAGTAATCAATACCAGCTTACACAGAGTGGCAGCCTTCCCTGAACGGAATCACCAGAGATTTCCTCTCCAAAGAGGGCAGCAACAGTCACTGCTGTGGCTTCTTGGTTACCATTTCTGGACATTTCTACAAAATCCCCCTAACCTCCCTCCCTCCCCTAGTAACACTGGAGCCGCCTGCCGAGACCCGACCTGTGGGTACTCTACCCCAAAGGACTTACTCCTTGGCCAGTCGGCACGTCTTGAACATGTTCTTCATGTGGCACAGCTGCACCCGCAGCAGCTGGAGAGAAGACACAGGCGGGGTGGGGAGGGATCCACGTGAGAAAAACCAGGTTTCCCACCCTATACTCTACTTGGTAAAGTCTTCATTGAAGGGGAAAATTCTGCTTTGCCATCAAATGCTATCTACAGACCTGTTGTTGCAAGTATGGGGCTCTGGGAAGACAGACAGCTAGGAAATGGGAAGATGTCAGAGGAGTACAGAAGGCTAGGGGGTATAGCTTGGCAGTGGAGGGTTTGCCCAGCGTGTGTGAGGCCCTGAGTTCCATCCCCAGCACCACACAAAGAAAACCAAGAATAAAATGCTAAGGAAACAGAGCAGGATGATGAGAAGGCTACAGCTAGACTCTGGTGAGATGACCACACAGAGGGCGGACAGCAGCAGGCCTTGTCCAGGCCTTACCCGCACTTGGTTGAGCAGCTTGACCTTCCTGTAGAGGGCGCTGTTGACGTCCTGAACATTGAAGAGGGGGTCGTTCCAGATCTTGAGGAGTAGGTCCTTGGAGAAATTGCTGACATAGTACTTGCTGAAGTCCCATTTGCGCAGGACCCGGCTGGGAATGAGCATCTGGGCATTCTCATGGCAGCACTGACAGAAGTACTTGCCTAGGTACTCACAGTACCGCAGCCGCTTAATGTAATCTGGAAGAAGCAGGGGCGATATGACGTGTGCATATAGACATGTGTAAAGCGGTTCCGCTGATCCTCAAAGGGCAGAAGGGGACAGCCTGCGACCTACAGCCACCTCCTGTCTAAGCTCCCTGAAGCCAGCAGAAATCTACACAATGAGGTCTGTTGATTCCACATCCTGGAGACCACAGATGAAACAAGGCTGCCAGAGCTGGTACCCTGCTGTCCCCAACTGCCCACAACTGCCCTTTCTCCAGCAAAGGAGGGCCATCACTCTTGCTTAGTCCTCTTCCCCGTCAGCCCCCTCTTTCCTTCTCTCAGGCTTTGCCCCGTCACCTCTTCCTACTCCCCTGAAAGACCCCTTTCTCTGAGGTGCGGGAGCAGGTGCGGCCCCCAGGCAGTACGGAACCAAGGTGGCCTCACCAGGGTCAGTCCGGATGCCACATCCCGCGCAGCGGTAATTCTGTTTGGCCACAGCAATCTTCCTCCTGCGGAAACGTGAAGGAGGAGTGTCGGCAGGTGGCTTTGCAGGCCTCCAGGTATAGAGGAGGAGGGGATGATGCAGGGAAGACAGAAGTCACCTGGACATTTAGACAGAGCTGAGGGGTGGAAGGTTAGGGTTTAGGTCTTGGCGGTGGTGGCCCTCAACAGTGAGCCAAGATTTCTGTACCATACAAATGCAAAAGAGCAATGGTTTGAGAAATGCATCCAGGCATTTCACAAGAAAAACCAGTGAGCTCATACACCAGCAGGAGAGGGGCAGCAGGCTGGGAATGCAGCAAGAAGTGTGATGGCCAGTTACACTGGGGAGGAGCAGGGAGGTGAGGAGTAAGGCGGGAAGTACAGCTGTAGGCAGAGACAAGAGGGCAGGTGCCTTCTCGGCCATGCGGAGAGCACGGCGGGTACTCACGTCGGGGCTGGATGAACGTTAAAAATGATCTGAGGCCGGGGTGGGGCCCACTCCAGGTTGCCACGCACGCGGATCCGCAGCTTGTAGATGTCCGCGTGCTGCCCATCGTCGGGCGAGATGGGCAGGGAGTCAGGGATGGGCAGCAGCTCGGGGAGAGAACGCGGGGACCAGGTCAGGGTCTGCGCGCACAGGCCTGGCCCTTGTGGCCAGGATGGAAGCACAGCTAATGAATCATACTTCAGGCACACCGCAGCCAAGAACTTCAGGGAGCACTGGCCTCAACACACGCCAGAAGGCGCCAGGCACTAAAAGCGAGGGCCTTAAGACTCCAGGAGGTGAACAGCACAGCATCCTGGGGTGGTGGCTCCCATCCCAGGAACCCCGGCAAGGGGTCTCATGCCTTCAAGACTTCTGCAGTGTCTCAAAAGTTCACCACAAAACAGGAGCTCCGGGTCAAGCTCTGTGAGCAGTGATGTGGCGTAAGGACGGCGACAACTCCCTAACATCCTGTTTTGATGATCACTAGGAAAAACCTAGATGGGCATTCACTCATTCAGTCACTCATCTAACACATGTCAGAAATGGCTTTCACACACAAGGAAGGAAACAGGAGCGCAAAGAACAGCTGGGCCCCTCGCCTACCTTCTGAGGGGCGTCGTGCTCCGGGACCAGCCATTCCAGCTCCGAGGCGGCCGGAAGCTGCATGCCCTCGAACTGCCTCAGAAGCCCCATGGCCACCGCCTCAGCCGACGTGGAGTGCAGGAAGCAGTGGGAGCTGAGAAGGGGAGAAGCCAGGGAAGCTGAGCACAGTGCCAAGCCAGGGCTCCTGGGGCCCCCTCAGGACCAGGGACCAATCTCGGGAGCTGCCTCCCTTCCTCCCTCGTCTTCGGACACATGCATAATGGAAATGCACTGGTCTTCGCGTCCCAAAACCAAACTACTCACACAGACTGGGAGGAAAGGAAGGGTTTGCTGTTGGAGGCTGTGCTCCGTCGGACGTCAGCATCTAAACGGAAACCAGAGATTAGGGGAGCAGGAAGCGGACAGTGAGGAGGTATGGCCATCAAGAGGTATGGCCAGCTAAGTGCTGGAGGCAGCAGTTCACCACTGCATTCCGTGTGTGGCAAAGGGGAGGAGAAGCTCTAAACTTCCAGTTTGGCTCTACTCAAGTCCCAAGCAGGCCGAGCTAGTGCCAGGCACAGAGCACTGGGGAGGCCAAAGTGGGCACAAGTCCAGGTGGGAACTCAGACTCCAGAGTGGATGTAAAATAGTGAAAGAAAAGCAGGCATCTTCAGGCACACAGGGACACAACCCCTAGCAAGCAGGAACAGAAGAATGACTCACATCTCTCCTTTGGTCCCTAATTTCAACCTTAAATGGCCAGAGGCCAGAACTCTGGCTTCTTTTACCTGCCACTGCTAGAGACTGAACAGGATTTTTTTGGGGAGATGGGAGGTTGAGATAGGGTCTTGGTATGTAGTTCAGGCTGGCCTCAAACTCCTGACGACCTCCTGCGTCAGCCCCCAGCCCCTGGTTTTTCCTAGCACTCAGCAAGAAATTTGGATCATAGAGGTTACTTATTATTACATGTCTGCGTGACTGGAAATTTGCTTCTAGCATCTCCTGACTGGTGCCATTGTCATCAAGTGTTAAGAAGTTTTCTGTATCCTTAAAAAAGCTACATCTCCGTATGGTGACAGAGGAAGGAAAAGAACTCCATGGCTTGGTGAGTCCAGGGACAGGCCTGGAAACTGATCATTCTGCACAGCGACTGTTGATCTGATCTTTACTGCCGGACTGTCACACATCATTATAGGAAACACTGGCTGACTTTCCAAAGCCTATTTCTGGTAAAGGAGCCTATGCAAAACGCTCAGAGACCTCATTACCCATGTTCGAGAAAAGCAGATAGAACCTAACTGAATGATGAAAGACAATTTTGATTGCATCCGTCTCTCATCTCCTCTGCTATTGGGTGAAAAGACCTTTTTCCTTTGGTTAAGCCTACATGCCCATCAATCCACTGTGTGAGTCCCTCACATGAGTAACAAGCTCATAAACCATGAGTAGCTCAACCCATCAAATGTTTCCACTGTACGGAGATTTCTTTGTCTACACAACTAGATTACAAAATCTCCTTGTATGGGAAAGACAGTGTGTCTAATTTTCTTTTGGTCTTCAATACTCAACACATAGTTTTGTATAATAGCATATGCTCAAATAATATTGCAGACAGACTAATGAATTCAAAGCTGTATACACAGCAGGTTAACAGAATTGAGATTTGTTCATTAGGTTTCATTCACCAAATTTTGCTGGTAACCAACAAAGTCTATTTCACTGAACAACAAAGACCTTCATCTACTTCATATTTCCTACCTGGACATGTGCCACCAAAACCCAGCACCCAGCGCACTTCTAGTTGTCTTGTGTCACTGTACAACAACACCATAGTAGGAAGAAGGAGAAAGTCTAGGTGAAAGCCCTTCACTGACCTTTCAGTTTGGGCATTTATGCAGGTAACACTCCAGTGCCTTGGATGGGCCCACTAACCTCAAAGTGGGTTTTTTTTGTTGTTGTTGTTGTTTGTTTTTTATTTTAATACATAATTTTTGTTGTTGTTTTTGTGTTTTGTTTTGTTGAGACAGGGTTCCAAAGAGTCAGGTTCTAATGCCACCCAGGAATGGTGTCCAGAAGAGGCTGTTGGCATGGCCACCTCCCTGGGGACAGCACCACGTGGCAGCACCTCGAGGCAGCTCTGCAGCTCCACAGAGCTGCTCTTCCCCAGGGAGGTCTGCTCTCAGACCTGGGGGCACAGCCCTCACATGCGTCCCTTCCCCGCTGCCACCTTTGCCTGCCCTTCCTGCATTCTCTGGGGCTTTTTACTTCATTACTCCAATCCCTCATAATAGTTAACAATTCTGAATATTAAGACTTTCCTATTTCCCTATTGCAATGACTGACAGATTCATATTTGCAGGATGGAAACTTTAGAAAAACCTGCAAAGAAAGTAAACAAGAATTGACAAAGTTGTAATAGAAGAGGATGAAGGGGGTAGAAAAAATAAGAGCAACAAACCCTAAAACCAAAGAAGGTGAAAGACAATCTGGGGGTTGTGATTTTAGAAATGAGATCAGTCCAACTGAGCAGACATCGGCAGTAGAAATACATAAAGTGAAATAAGCCAGACACATAAGATAACATCACACACTGTATAATTCCATTGATCTGAAATGTCTATAAAGGGTAAATCCACAGAGACACAGTAGATGACTGGTTGCCTGTGGCTGGGGTAGAAACAGGAATTAGCTGTAAGAGGCTGAAATTTATAGTGAGGAGATCTTGGGATGATGAAAATGTTCAGAAACTATATTATAAAGATGATTACACAACTTTGAAAATTTATTAAAACTCCTTGAACTGTATATTTGAAGCTGGTGAATTTTGTTATTGTAAATTATGCCTCACTGAAAACTTTTTTTTTGAGACAGGGTCTCACTATGTAGTTCAGACTGGCCCTGAACTCACTCAGTAGCCCAGATTGGCCTCAAATTTGAGGTGATCCTTCTGCTTCAGCCTCCTGAGTGTTGGAATTACAGGCATGTGCCACCACACTCCACTCAAATCTATTCTGATTTTTTTGTGGTGCTGGGGATTGAACGGAGGGCCTCAAGCATGCTTCATAAAATCTCTATGCCTGAAACACATTCCTAGCCCTTTTAATTTTGTTTTAAAACAGTTATGAATTTTTTGTGTCTGTATTTTAAAACCATTTTTAATAGAAAACTATTACTTTCCTCCAGTTAATACCCCACAGAAAGCCTACTGTGAATCACAGTGATTACTAAATCCAAACCTTTATAGCAGGAATTCCTAATTGCGTATGAGAAGAGAAGCTTTCTGAAAGTTCTAGAAGAGGCAGTTTTCTGAAAGTTGGCTCTGCAAATTCAAAACCTGAAAGAAACATTAAACATCCTAATAGTCTGTCTGGCTTTTGCTGTCTAAATGTGTTGCAGTAGCTTGGTGACAGCTTTGAACTACAATTCTCTGTTCCTTTCTAAACGGGTTGCCACCTGCATCAGTCACAGGGCTTGTGAATCTACAATATCAGTGCGGGGAAGGTCAAGGACCCAGTCAGTGAGGAGGGCTGCAGGTATCCGATGGGGGAGAACATTCATTTTCCCTGGCATCCTGTTCTGGCGGAAGTCTGGTTTTTTCCAACTACTCCTCCAGCCGTGTACTCCTGCTCACCTCGACAGGCGCCACAGGGTCAAGTGTGTACAGAAGCGGCACACACACACACTCACACCCATGCACACACAAGCACATCCACACTCCAGCATGGCTACCTGAGAACACCAAGGCCGGGTGACCCTGAGAGTCCATTCTTTGTTGTGAGAATCAGGTTAGAACCTTTGCTACCATCTGTGTGACAACGATTATCAAAAGGAGCCTTGTAATCCTCTGATAGGCAGTAAAGTTTTGAGACTGACATTGTGCACATTTCTGGGACTGGCACTTTGCTCCTAAAGATGAAACACCTTCAGGAACTTATATTCACAGAGAGGCTCACTGAAGCCCAGAACGTGGTTACAGCTATCTCCCCCAATACCTGGCCTCAGTGACCTCCAAAGACTGTGGCTTTACCATGGGGCGATGGTCACAAAACCCAGAGGCACTTCAGACTGCTGAGTAGGAAGGGTTCCTACTGACATCCAGCAGGTAGAACCAGAGACGGCACTACCACCCCATGCGACACTGCAGTCCCTCCACCAAAGAATCACACAGCCCAGAGGACCAGAACTCTGCCTGAGGTCTCTCTGTCCAGGGTTTCTGCTCCAAACTGACTAGGAAATTCGCTGATTCAGTGTCTTCCTGGTGCCCAGGGCTGCAGCAAGTTTCCACCAGGAGAGCCCCAGGGTGGCTCTCCTGGGCGGGCTCCTTCCAGGCTGAGCAGTGGCTCCTGCTTTGCTTGGGGGACACGCTGAAGAGCTGTGTGCTCTGAATCTGCCTTAACTGTATGTACACTCAGGGAATGCTGCAGCTCTTCTGGAAGGAGAAGGTGGAACCCTTGGATTTTCTTCTAATCTAGAGACCCAGTCAATCACAGACCGTGCTATATTCAAACACATATATATTTGATCTTTGTTCCTAGTTTTCCCCAAAGCCTTGACTTTTCTAGGTGGTAGCAATATCTTTTCTTACTCACAAGGAGGCCCTTCTGACCATCCCTGAGGGTGTGCTAATGCAGTCAGTCATTCTGCAGCCCCTGAATAGCAATGAGAAAAACAGAGCGCCCAAGACCAGGGAACACCCTGGTAGACAACCATACAGATAGACTAGGAGGTAGCACCCCTGGACTCTAAGGAGACACATAGGTCCCTAGGCTGGGGTCTCTTTAGGACTCTATTCTACGTTCTCCTTCATGTAGCTATTTATTTGTATGCTTTATAATAAACTATATATATATATATATATAGTTGTTGTTGTTTGTTTGTTTGTTTGTGGGTTTCATTTTTTGAGACAGGCTCTCACTATGTAATTCAGGCTGGCCCTGAACTCACAATGTAGCCCAGGGTGGTCTCACATTTGCTCTGATACTCCTGTCTCAGCCTCCTGAGTGCTGGTTTACAGACATGCACCACCATGCCAGGTTTAAACTATAATCTTAAATACAGCCCTTTCCTAAGTTGGAAGGGCTCCTGGGAATGCACAAATTGGCAGTCAGCAGCAGAGTGGTGCAGGGACGGTACTGGCATCTGGCATCTGACGCAGGGGTGATGTAGGGAAACTGAGCCTGACACTCACAGAGCTGTGCTCATTCGAGGCAGTCAGTGTCAGAACTGAGTAGAGCTCACCCATGTGGTATTAGAGAATTCAAGAACTGTTCCTGGAAAGCCACATAGGAAGAAAACACAGACTTTTAAGTGACCACCATACTGTGATAGTAATCAGGAACACAGAGAACATGGAAGGATGACTCCCCAGAGACCTGGACAATCTGAATTTCTAAATGGGAAAGCAAGCTGGCTACTTCACTTGGAGGTCATATTTGTTTTCTTTTTGGTACTGGGAACTGAACTCATGACCTTGCGCTTGCAGGCAGGCACTGTGCTGCTGAGCTATAACCCAACCACTCGCCTAGAGGTCTTGCGGATGTGTGGGCTCTCTCACGTGCCTTCAGAGAGCCCTTCCTTGCGGCATTACAATGTCACACAGGAGTACTGCAGCTGCAATCCGGCTCAGTAAGGAAATCACCCCTGCTTGTTGTATGTCTCACTGATGGAAAACTAAAGAAATCGATGACTTGCAGGAGCAGAATAGTAACCTGAATGAGAACAACTGCCTCCCGGGATGGGGCCCCTCTTCTCTCCATGCTGATCTTTCCCCCGAGGCCAGGGATTCCATGCGCGCTGCTGTGACCGACACAGGAGCCCTACTCTGTGAACCAGATTTTTAGTTTACTTTTTGGCTTTCGCCTGGATGATGCTTCTTGTCCTTTATAAAGCTCCTTCTGAATCCTTCGATATAATTCCAGTTGTGTCAAATGAAGCATGGAGAGTGGGATTCTAATTTCACCTTGGTGTGGGTCGGCCCGACAAGGCAGGGGGAATCCGAGTGAGAATCCAAGAGAAGGAGGCAAACGAGGGAGGACACAGTGAGCTCTCTCCAGCCGAGCACTTCGCTTAGGGGTTCTCTTCTGCTTAGATTTTATTTACCTTATTTCTTATTTGTTTTGATTTTTGAGATCAGGTCTTGTTACATAGCCCAGGTTAGCCTTGAACTTAAGTTTTAAAGGGATTTTGGCTTTAGCAAGAGAAGTTGTCCTTTATAGTAATCAACATTTCCAAATGGACCACACTGAAGGTCACCTACGCTGGAGTCTGTTAGCCTATGATTCCAAATGAAAGGAAGCAAGAAATGAAAGCTCCTTTGTAACAAAAGGTTGCTTCTTACCTTGGATTTCAAATTCATCAGCCTCATCAGCAGAGCCAGAGTCAGAGAATTGTGCTGAGTCCCGAGAGCTGAACTGGGAGCTGCTGGAAGTGACCCGAAAGCCTGTTGTATTAAAACATAGTAACAATAAATAGGACAAAATGGTCTCCTGCTCCTTCCCATGTCAGTTATCCCTAGAAAGGCTTTGTTGTTGTTTTTTTTTTTTTGTTTTGTAACAGGGTCTTGCAATGCAGTTCAGGCAGGTCTAGAACTTACTATGTAGCCCAGACTGGCATTGAACTCTCAATGATTCTCCTGCGTCAGCCTCCCGAGTGCTAGGATTACAGGCATGCACCACCAAAGCCAGATTCCTTAGAAAGTTTCTTGTAATACAAGGCAGCAAAGCCAGAAGTAGTCATAGTTCTTTTCATATCAGAAGCCTATTCCAGAAGGAAGCTGTTTCTAGTGCAAGAAATGGATGAACTCTAGGGTGACAATTCTTACTCTGGTTAAAAAAAAGAACAACATAGTAATATCTTCCTGAGAGCAAAGAAACCTTTGGCTTGGGTATAACATTCTAAAGGAAGACCAGAAGCCAGGCGTGGTAGCACACGCCTGTGATCACAGTACTTGGGAGGCTGAGGTACGAGGATCACAGTGAGTTTGAGGCCTGCCTGGGCTACATACTAAGTTCCAAGCCAGCCTGCACTGAATAACAAAACCCTGTCTTACGATACAAAGAACTGTGAGGAGCAGTACAAAGGAGCCCCAGCCCCACTCACTCCCAGGCTCCGTCTCCTGGTACTCGGAGCGTAGGTTTTTAGTGCGGATCTGCTGGCGTCGGAGGCGGATTTTCTGCTTCAACTCCTGGATCTCTCGATCGCTGTCCTCCTCCTCCACCTCCTCCTCCAAGCGCTGGTTCATCATGTTGCACTTCATTAGCTCGATGGCAGCAATCAAGGACTCGGAGATGCTGAAGTGGGCATTCTCCTGGGGAGGAGGGCAAAAAAGAAGTTGCTTGGAATTAGATGGCTAGCCTGGGCTATATAGTGAGTTCAAAGGCAGTCTGAATTACATAGTAAGACTTTGTCTCAGAAAAAGAAAGAAAGAAAGAAAGAAAGAAAGAAAGAAAGAAAGAAAGGAAGAAAGGAAGAAAGAAAGGAAGAAAGGAAGGAAGAAAGGAAGAGAAAGAAGGAGGAGGAGAAGGAGAAGAAGGAGAAGGAGAAGGAGAAGAAGAGGAGGAGGAAGAAGAGGAGGCGGAGGAAGAAGAAAAAGCTTGAAGTAACCGGGAGCTGCTGCTCTTTGGGTCTTATAATTGTTTCTAAAAATTATTGTGTTTATAGACCTGATAACATCTAGATCGCTAATATTTTTAAATTCAAGCCCCTTGGACACTGTAGCTCTTTGCAGTATTTCTTGTTTTTGTTTTCTTTTTCTTTTTCTGAGACAATGTCTTACTATGTAGTTTTGGCTGGCCTGGAACTCCCCATGTGCCCTGGGCTGGCCTCATACTTGTGGGGATTCTCCTGTCTCAGCCTCCTGAGTGCTAGGATTACAGTCTTGTGCCACCATGCCTGGCTCTTCTCAGTTTTTACTTATACATAATTTCCTCTTTGCAGCTAATTAAGCTTAGAGAAGATTGGGAATAAAGTTTGAGACAAAGATTAATAAAAAATAAAACAATAAAGATCTTTGTCTAGAAAACAGAGAAAGGAAGAATGCCCAAGGATTTCAGTCAGGCTCTTTGTCAAAGTCACAAACCTGTGCACAAAGATAAATGTAATGTTGCAACGCAAGAGGGTTTTGTAAGCCACAAACTGCTGCACAGGTATTATTACATGCATGAGTCTTAGAATAAAATATATAGGTTGCTTTTGGAACAGTAAAGTTCCAGAATCAAAGGAAAATCATTATGCAACTAAAGTTCAGTGATTCTCTGACCAGGGTAGCTTCTAAGATAAAAGTCACTAATATTTTTGTGGGTTTTGTTGTTTGTTTTTTTTTGGAGACAGGGTCTCACTATCTATTGCAAGCTGACCTTGAACTCACTTATGTTGCCCAGGTTGGCCTAGAATGCATGGAGATCCTCTTGCCTTAGCCTCCTGTTTACTGGGATTACAGGTATGCCCATTATGCCCAATTTTCATGGTGTTTTGTTTTGTGTTATACTAGAGATGGAATCCAGGGCCTCATTGTGTTAGGGATGCACTCTTAACACTGAACCATATCCTCCTTCCCGTATTAAACAAAATTTTACCTAAAGGTAGGGCTTCATTAAATAGGCCAAACTGTGAGTCTCCTGCCTCAGCCTACTGAATAGCTAGATTACAGGCATCTGCCACCACGCCCAGTTAAACAGCTAATAATTTGGACCCAGGGACACATGCTCCCTGAAGTTTCCCAAAGACAGAGCTCCTGAGCTCATCTTCACTGCAGGCACACCTGTCACTGCTGTGTCCCTGAAACCTCACTGGAACACGGCACCACAGACTTGCAGGCCAGGTCTTGGCAAACGAGCTTCCTCACCTTTTCCAGATCTGCACAGCTGCCGAAGTCCTGCTCCGAGAGGTAGCTGATGAGGGACTGTCCTTCCGACGGTCTCCGGAACATGCCCTCTCCCGAGCCTGGGTACTGGTCGGCCTCTGTGGGACAACAGAGCAGGGATGTGAGGAGTTCTGTTCTGGCATGAGGGTCTGCAGCAGGCATGCTTCTTCCAGCAGTCTGAAGATGGGGCCACTGAGACGTTCTCGGTCTCGCCAGGCAATGAGGAAGCATCTACCTTCTAACCCGACTGCCACAACTCTTAGTGCCACAGCAACAGGCTTGGCGCTTACTGAGTAAATGACAGCCCAGAGATACTCCCTGCACTGTCTAAATGTATAGACGATGCATTCTCCCCTCCTGCTCCACACACACAAAAAAAAAGAAAGAAAAGAAAAAATGAATTAAAAAAAAGAAAAAGTTCAAAAACATAGTACCAGCAGGCTGTGGTTACACATGCCTATAATCCCAGCATGCAGGGGGCTGAGGCAGGAGCATTGCCATGAATGTGAAGCCAGCCCGGGCTACAACAGGAGTTCAAGGTCTGCCTGAACTACATAATGAGACCTTGTCTCAAAAAAAAATAAAAAAATAATACAAAACCGGTTAGGAAAGGACACAAATGGCTTCCTCCTGTATATGATGTCCACATGGAACCTGTCTTTTGGTAATTAAATTGTGATACTCAAAGGCCTCTTTTCAAGAGCCCCCTTGCTTACTCTGTCTAGATCAGCACACACATGTACCTTGATGACATCCACAACCTCAGAGAGGGTGGGACCTAAGTCAGAGGCGGCCACGAGAAACGGCGGGTAAGTGTGATTTCTCACACGGGTTTGCGCGTGCAAGGACAGGGAGACTGAGTCGGCACACTGTGCACTGTGCGGAGTGGGGATGAGCCCCAAAACTCAGCCGAAGCTTCTAAGGGCATTGACCAGTTTCTCACACCCTGAGAAATTTAGTTTGTTTATTTATTTACTTGTTGGGCTTTTCAGACAGAGTTTTGCTCAGTTGCCTCCTGATTACAGGAGTGCGCCACAGGCCCCAGCTTGATAAACCTTTTGAAAACGGTCTTCACAGTAAGACAAGGACACGCACATTGCGATTTTCTGATACCTTGACAATATCAGAAAATAGGAAAAAACCAAAAAAAGTATCAGAAGGTTTAGGTTTATTAAGGAATCAAAATAAAACCTAGCAATGTCCTCAGAAGCAGCCTCGAGGCAACATTGCAGTAGCCAAGGAGGATGGTGGCCTGGAACCAAAGCGCTCGTCACTGCGAGGGAAGGAGCGGGTCCTCGGGAAAGCTGTCAAAGCAGGAGGTCCTCGGAGAGGACAGGTGGCAGCCGGGGATGGAGGAACAGCAGCAAGCAGGGCCTGCAGCCCATGAGAAACAAAACACAATTTCCAGGGCCAAGGAAGAGCGGGTGAAAAGTAAGGGGGTGCCGGAGAAATTACAGGGTGCTCTGGAAAACAGGTAGAAGAGACACATCCAACCATTTCCTGTCAGCTGCTGTTCTTGCAAGAAAAGCTCCTATGTAGTAAGGGATGACTCATGTTCTCCTGGGCCCTCCAGGCTTTCTCGGGCCCCGGCAGTGGGCTCTGCTCCTCACTACCAAATCGGCACAAACCAGCCGCCACTGTGACACCTTGATAAGACACCATGTCTCAAAAGGCACATCTGAGATTCCCAGCCAAACCTGGCTCACAACACAAACTCCAGCACCATGACCCTAATTCCTTACAACACTGGTTCAGCCTTTGCCAGCTGAGCTCTCTACCTCTGCGGCTGTTTATTCAACTGATCCTTACCATTTCCTGGTCTCAGGAACAATCTGCCTTCTTATCATTTTCATCTCCTTAAGAACAAACATGGTCTGACAAAGGATGTTTCTGCAGACTTGGTTCCTCTTTTACTTTCTCTTTTCCAAGTTAACACATCCAGGGTTTCCCCATTACCAGGAAACCCTAGTTTCCAATCCTCCCTTGCCACTGCCTCGAAGATCTGCAGGGTTACCATCTCCATGAATCATAGTACCCAGAACAAACACATATCACCACGGAAACAAAAGCAAACAGACAGAAGTCGCTGTGGAAGTTTGCAATGGCCAGAGTGGGGTGTGAAGGGTTCACACAGGGATGAAGAGAGGTGAAAGAAAGCAACCGGGGACTCTTGGACAGGCAAAAACCATGCAGGTATATCCAAGACCATGGAGAGGGCATAAAACACATTCTGGTGTTAAGTCAAGGCACGGTAAGTCATCTGTAGTAAGTGTTCCGTTATAAAAGATATTCTGCCACTGAGCCATCACGTGTTCTTAGATAAACAGCAGGCCTGTCACCTTTGACAAAACTGAATTCGTAAGTCCTGCTCTGCCTCCCAGAGGATCCCAGGAGAACTAAAGGAGGCCCCTGGAAGCTAGGGGCTGATGCTCATGTGAAATAATGGTGTTATTTTATAGAAAGACTCCACACCACAGCAGGACCAGAGTGGCAGGCTTGATTTGACACCAGACTAGAAAGGGAGGCTTGGAACTGAGCAAGGTAGTCATGGAGGAAAAGGGGTGGAGGGCTGGCTCCCAAACCTGCAATGGGATCTTCGACTATAATGGTGATATTCCTGGGGCCTCCTGCAGGCAGACGAGTGCAGAGGAGAGTCCAGACCGAGCAGAAAGGTTAGAGGGAGACAAAGGGAAAAATGTCTTTTTACCAGGCAGAGGGGCACAAACTGCGAGAGGAAACCCCACTGTGCAAGGACAAAGGACTCAACACAGGAAGCTATGCAGGACCCTGTACCCTCAGACCCTGCTGACAGCTTCTCAGGGCTTTGCTTCCCAGCAGGTCACTGCGCTGTGTGGCATCCATGTGGACTCGGGGATGGGGGAGGGAGGTTTCCCATGCTCTAAGGCCAGTGACCAGGAGTGCAGCAGAACCAGGCCTGCGGTCGGTGTGCTGGGAAGATCTGGCCTGAGCATCCTCACACCTGAGAAAGCTCACGGGAAGGCAGGCTTTGGTGGGGCATTTTCTCCTCAAGAATTCCCACGGGTCAGATCAAAATCTTGAGGAGAAACAGCAATACAAATTTATCATGCTAAGATTTTAAATGAGGCCCTTAGTTCTCATCTTTCTAGAACAGGAGAGATAGCTGTGGCAGCTCATTTCCTAGAAGAAATTCTTTGTTTTTATCTTATGAAATCTTTTATACTGTATTTTAATATTTCATTTCTGAGATGTTCTCGATCCAGAATGGTTCTGTACTTCCTGTTACGGAGGCTGCTACAAATGAAACCCAACCAAAGCCTGCTAGATATCAACAACCCAGGAGCGATGACAGCAGGGACATGGCCAAAGCAGTGAGACCCCCCCAGTTACTACTCCAGGTCGCCCTGCCATCAGATCGCATTTTTGGATGTGAGTCTCAGGGCCTCCGACCCCAACTGCCTCAGCCTGAGTTAGTGGTGCAGCTGTCGACCCCACCTGCTTGTTTACTGGGTCCCACTGCCCCACATGCACTGTACCCCATTTTAATCAGGGAGCCCTAATAGCACTGGGTACTGATATTATATCCTGACCAAACCTCTCAAGAATCACAGGCAGGGGAGGAATTTAACAGGATTCTTTTTAAAGCCCTTTAACACTTCCCCTCAGCCCGAGAGAGACAGGTTGAAAACTTGAGTTGTGATGAGTCCCACTGTCCTCTGAAGCTAATGAAATGAAGAAATCCGGGGAAGCACTCGGCACTCAACACCACGTAAAGGGACAAACACAGGCATGTGCAGCGATTCCTGGTGTGAGTGGTCCACCCCAAGCCTCTCTCTCACTATCAAGCAAATGTTCCTCATCAGAAACCCAAATTCTACCCTGGTCATCTGTAACACTTTGGGGACAAACCCTCCTCCGCGCTCAATGCTAGGGCCCCTTACTGACCTGGGGCTCCTCTAGTGGCGATGTTGGTGTCTGAGTGGGAGCGGATGTGGCTCTTCTTTGTCCCACCTGTGACAGGGAGCGTCTGCCCCTCTGAGAAGCTAGACCTTCGGAGGACACTGGACAGTTGGCTCTGCCTGCCGCCTTCCTGGTCTCCTAAAGAAGATGCAGCGGAACCTGGCTTCTGGGAGCTGCTGGAGGAGAACAGGTTTGAGCTGCTGCTACCGGCATTGCTGCTGGGGCTCTGACAGCTGTCGGGCCGGCCTCGGGGGTCCAGGCTGCCGATGGCCAGGTACTCAGGTCCCTCGCTGCCGTCACTCGGGGAATCACTCTGGCTGCCAGCCCAGGATGCCTCCAGCGGGCTGGTTGGAAGCCCAGAGCTCATCTCTTGTGGGGCTGATGGGGACTCCGAGGCTGCTGCTGAGTCTGAGAGCTGGGGGGCCTGGGCAGTTTGCTCCTCTGCTGTGGTCAAGTGTCCTCGGCGTTCCTGGGGTCTCTGGGAAGGGCCAGAGAGTGTAAAAGAAGTAGTTCTTCTCTCTAGGGTAAGAAGAAGAAAGGGAAAGGGGCAAGAAAGATAAGTGGGAGGCCAGTGGTTTATATGAAGGTTTCTCTACTATCAAGGACCAACTCCCCAGGACACAGGGTATCACTTCAGAAAAGCTAAATCACTTAAAGTTACTTAGAAAGAGCTAAGTTGCTAGGGATTTAGCTCAGCAGCACAATGCCTGCCTGGCAAGCATGAGGTCATGAGTTTGATCCCTGGTACCAAAAAAAAAAAAAGAGCTACGTCAAGAGCATGGGCTCTTGAGACAGTGGCTTTAATATGCTGGCATGCTTTCCTCATCTGTAAAAAAAGCATTAATAACAGTAACACCTCACAGGACTGTTTTCAGGATCAAATGAGGTAGATATAGTTATCTATACCTATATATCTAGGGGTTTTTTTGGGTTTTTTTGAGACAGGGTCTCACTAGTTCAGGCTGACCTTGAACTCAAACTCACTAGCCCATGCTAGCCTCAAACTTGCGGCAATCCAAACTTGTGGGGTTATGGGCATGCGCCACCATGCCCAGCTTGATGGTACCTATGCATTGATTACAACAGAATCCAGCATTTTGAAGGTGCTCAATAAACGTTAGCTCCATTATTATTTCAATGCCTTTTTTGCAACGTGGAATAGCAACCCAAGTCAGTCTAAAAACATTTTCCTGCTGCTTGAATGATTCTCCCGAACAATCTTAGCCAGGCTTCCCTACACCTTTTGAAGGGGTCTGTTGTGACCTGAAGTGTGACAGAGTGAGCACCAGCCTCTGAGAACCCACAGCCCCTTCCTTCCCAGGCCTGGAGACCATGTAGCAGCCACCTCTGTGTCCCTGTACCTGAGCTGTAGCTGGGCATGGACTGGTGCAGGCCGGAGGAGGCCCCGGCGTAGGAATGCTGAGCACAGCCGGTCAGTGGGGCGTGTGTGGAGCCGGGCAGAGCAGTCAGGCTCTGGCTTTTCGTCACCAGCAGTGGGCTCTCATGCTTTCTGGCAAACTAAAAGAATCAAACACATAGGATTCGAGGATGGAGGTCTGGGAAGGGAGTCAGCCCTGCAGGAGTGCTGACCAAGCTGGTCCTTGCAGCAGTGTGGACAACAGCTGAACCTGGCCACTGCACACCAGCCTCTGCTGGGCTACAATTAGGAAAATGAGGCCTGGGTACTGGCTCTGCACTAGGCTCCTTCTGAGGGCAGAGTGGCAACAGTACAGAAACACTTAAACCTATACCTGTGAAGTCAGAGGTGAGACAGAGAAGCATTCTGACCCATCCTTGGTCATCCAGAAACTATCTGGTCAAAACTTTAGACAAGTGGCTCACCTACTCTGCCTCAGCGGCTTCCTTTTTAAAAAGAAACAAATGCTCACCTCCCGGAGCTGTGAGACTGAAATGGGAAGATGTGTGTTCTACACAGCACACCCTACCTGGCATGCGGAGTATCCAACGGATGGCAACTGACCATCCAAATTAAAGCGCCAGGACAGATGAGGACATTCCGCCCCAAAAGGAGTAAGGACTCTGCCTCTGCTCTGGCATGCGCCACCACACATGGCCAGAACATCCCCCTCCTGCCAAGCTCCCTGTCAAGCCTCACTGTAAAGGCAGGTGCTAACTGAGCCCAAGGGTTCCCAGGGTTTAAACACTCCCGCCCTGTTCACAGCAAACAGACCAGGCCTAGACTCTGCACTTCTGTAAGTACACAACGCTGCCTCCTCTTCTCACCAAGCATTTTTTAAAGCCTCTCAGCGCACAGCCGCCTTGTGGAGTAAGTCACTGGCTGCTGAGAGTCACCCATGCACACAGGCTACCTCCTGCCCTCACCATGGACGCATCGATCTGAGCCAGCAGGCGGGGGTTGTTCTGCTCCACGGCTTCCAGGCACTGCAGCATGGCCCTCACGTGCGCGTCGCTGAGCAGAAAGGCAGCGTCTGGGGACAGAGAGGTAGCTGTGGTGAGGGCTCCAGACTCCCATATGGTCTGAGGCAAGGAGCCCACGGCAAAGACAAAGGTGGCAGAAAGAAGCTTGGACCTGCCAGCTACCATGGGAGGAGAAGAATGGGGGATAAGCACGGAGATGCTGAGTGCACACAGTGGAGGACAGAGGCCAAGGGCAGAGATCCACATTGCAGGCTGGCTCTGGTGACTGCAGCCCAGTGCCCACTCCCTGCTCTGGGGCCTGGGCTGCTGTGACCAGCACAGAAGAGACAATGATCAGAGTCCAGACTGCTCTGTGTGCCTGAGTGCAGGGGAGCCCTGGGCAGGAGTCTGAGTGTCTGTCAAGGAAGGACGGGAGAACTGAGGATGCGATTCCCAGGGGCATCTCTGTGGTGTCGAGTTATAAACCCGAGGTCTGGGGCTGGAGGCGCCCACAGAGAGCAGTGCTGTGGAGCAGAGGCAGGAAGCAGATGCAGCCCGGGGATAGAGACCCACCTGTGTAGAATTTCCGGATGTACTGCCTGTCCCCCAGCAGCGGCCGTAGCTGGGCCGAGAGGCAGTGGCACTGCAAACTGTGCTGCAGCCACAGCTCCGCCACGGCTCGCTCACTCACACCGGCCGCATCGCTCTGGTTGTTCTCGTGCAAGTTGATGAACTGGGACATAAAGAGGTGCAGTCAGAATATGTAGACAGAAACCCGGTGACCCATGAGCCCATAGGACAGGGAAGCGAGCCGAGGCAGGCAGAGTATTGTCCTGCTGGGCATGGAGGTGCATGTGTAGAATCCCAGCACTCAGGAGGCTGAGGCAGAAGGATGCTGAGTTAGAGGCCAGTCTGGGCTACACAGCGAGATTGTCTCAAAAAGGCAGGCGAGGGATCCTGAAGCTGGAGAATGAAAGAAGACTCCTGACACGCAACTCCAGGAAAGACAAACTGCCACATCTGGCTCTTTGTGCTCTAACTCCAAAGAGGTGCCTGTTTTGGGACCCTCAGAGGAAGGGTGAATTTGGCCTCTTGGCTTTTCTCAGAGTCCTCCACTTCAGGAGCCTCTGGGAGAGAATTCAACAAAAACCTGGGCGGAAGCATCTAGGAAAAATGTACCAAAGACTCCATCTAAGCCCCCAGAGCGCTGTTGCTTGACTCTAGCCACAGCGTCCTCTATGGGAACCTCTCCCTCCTTGAGTGTCCTAAGAGCAAGGTCTCAAGAGGCCAGGATAGTGCAAGGAAATGTATGAAGGGTGATTCCAGGCAGCCTCAAAGAGGAAATGACAGCAGTGATATATTACAGGAAAGGAAGCGGAGGGAGGCCTCCTGGGAAGAAAATAAGTGATAAGGACATAGAAAACAATGGGCTGCACTGTTGGGCTTTGGAACCTTGATCATTTAGAAAAAGGTCATTGGTTGTTTTGTTTTGTTTTATTTTTTGAGGCAAGGTCTTCCGATGTAGTCTGTACTACTGGTCTTGAGCTCCCAGTGATCTTCCTGCCTCAGCCTCCCAACTGCTAGTGAAACAAATTACTTTTCCTGACGTTACCTTAGTGATGAATCTAGCAGAGGGGGGTATATGTGAAACAAAACCAGCCATATAGCAACAAGAACTGAAGAGGGTGGTGGTGCACACCTGTAATCCCAGCACTTGGGAGGCTGAGGCAAGAGAATCACTACAAATTTGGGGCCAGCTTGGGCTACACAGTGAGTTCAAGGTCAGCCTGAACTACATAGTGAGACACTGCCTCAAAAGAAAAAAAAAAAGGAATTGAAGAGTGCTGATCAATAACTTGAGTTCATTTCTCCCCCCACCCCTTACTCCCTCTGTCTCTCTCTCTCAACATAAAACTGGCAGTAATTGTTCTGGAACCAGCTGTGCAGCTTCGGCCAAGTCACCTAACTTCCTGGGCTCAGCATCCTGGTAGAAACCAGAGGTCTTATCTTGAGCAAAGAACAGGATGGTGTGGAGCTTCTGCGGCAGCCAGAGTTGTCAGGGCCACAAGTGGCTTGTCTGATTCCGCCTGGGGAAACCTCACACTCCTTTCTCCTCTTGCCTCTTCCCGACCAGCTCCCGGTACATAAGGCCCACTTTCCCTACTGCCACAGCGGATCTGTCACAGAGGTTCTGGACTTCCAAGAGCCCCATTCTGGTGTCTGACACACATATCTGTTCACCAGTTCTCCAGAGAAGAGAAAGCAACCTGGAATAATGGCTTTACAGGATTCTTAATAATGGTTAAGCCATTAACCCTTCCCTCCAAGTCAGCCCTTGGGGGATAACTTCCTTCCTTCCTTCCCTCCTTCCTTCCTTCCCCGCCCCCACAGGAAACTGGATGCACCTACCCCTGCGCGCCTCGAGCCCCAGCCTGCTCCTACCCTGCTCACCTTCTCCACGTGGGGGGCGGAGTGGGGGCTGAGCCAGCGGATATCCTTCACGAACTGCCAGTAATCAGCCTGCCGGCAATACAGCTGCAAGAGAAAGCGCGTGGTGAGCTGCAGGATGGGATCCAGTTGACTGCTTACATCCAAAGGCAGGAAAAGGGCTGAGCCTTCCCTGCCTCAACACAGGCTCTCAGCAGCGAAACAATACACGTGTTCACCTTTTAAAGAATAACTGTCAAAGATGTTCTCAAATATTTTGTGTGGTACTGGGGATGGAACCCAGGGCCTTGCAAATACTCTGCCACTGAGCTACACCTCTAATGCTTTTTAAAATATTTCTTTTAGAGGGAGTCTTAAATTGCCTCTGTGGGCTGGGAATTTGGATTCTTCCTGCCTCAGCCTCCCAAGTAGCTGCAATCACATGCCTGTGCCATGGTGCCTGTTAATCATTTTTTGGAACACATGAGTGTTACAGAAGGTATATAGTGAACTATCTGTTTTCTACTCCTTTCTCTCCACCACTCAATTCCTAAAAGATAATTCTTAACACTGGTGAAAAGTTACTTATTAAAAACCAGAGACAAAAGTCTTCAGTGTAAGACACACTTGTTGCAGTAAGGACACCTTTGTTTTCTCAAGATACCCACGCCGCAAAAGGGAAAGGGCTGCATTTAGGGTCAGGGAAATGCTTGGACCCATGATGACCTTATCCTGGAAGAGGCTGAAACATGAAAATAAAATGTGCAAAGCATGAAAACCCGTTGTTTTTCTGAGATTCCTCCTGAGATTACCAAGCAGGAGTTAAAACTGAAATGTAAATATTCTTAAAAATGCAGAACACACATATCAAGAAATAAACCAATCAAAGGAATAAAACAAACATTCCAGAAAGAGACCTCAACATAAACCAGAACTCAGTAGATGATACAAAAATCACCCAAAATTAACGGTAGGAACCTTGGCATGGTGGTGCATGCCTGTAATCCCAGCACTAGAGGCTGAGGCAGGAGGACTGCTATGAGTTCAAAGTTAGCCTGGGTTACATAGTGAGTTCAAGGCCAGCCTGAGCTATATAGCAAGGCCCCTGTCTCAAAAAATATATGAGTAATGATGATAGGAGAGACTGTAATGAACAATCATATTCCAACAAATTGGAAAATCAAAACAGATAAATTTATGGACATGTATAACCTACCAAAACTGAATTGTGAAGATAAAGAAACAGACCGACAATGAGTAACAATATTAAGTCAATAAATTTGAATAAAAAGTGTCCAGCAAAGAAAAGTCTAGGGCCAGATAGCTTCACTGCTGAATTTTAACAAAACTTTAAAGAAATAACACCAATTCATCTCAAATGATTCCAAAGAATTGAAGGGGAGAAAATGCTTCCAAACTCATTTTACGAGGTCTGTAGTACCCTGGTGTAAAAAACAGATAAGGACACATTAAAAAAAAAAGAAAGAAAGAAAGAAAAAAAGAAAGAAAACTAAAGATAATATTCCTGAGTAATACAGATGCAAAAATTCTCAACAGGGGCGAGTGATGTAGCTCAGTGGCATAAGCGCCTGCCTTGCAAGTGTGCAGTCGTGAGTTCAATCCCCGGTACCGATTAAAAAAAAAAAATTCTCAACAAAATACTAGCACACTGAACCCAACTGTGCATCCAAAAGATTATACACTCTGATCAAGTGGGATTTATTCCAGGGAAGCAAAGATGGTTCAATATACACAAGTTAAATACTTACATTAGAGATCACACATCAGAACAAGAGACAAAAACAACAGAATCGTTTCCAGAAGGACAGATAAAAGCATACATTTTAAATTTCTCTATAGGGCTGGGGATATAGTTCAGTGTCAGAATACTACCCTAGCATACATAAGGTCCTGGATTTGAAAAGGCCCAGCACTAACAAAAAATTCCTACATAATATTAAAAAAATAGCAGAAATGTTAGCTTTTTTTTTTTTTTTTTTTTTTGTAAAGATAAGGTTTCACTAAATAGCCCAGGCTGGCTTTAAACTCACTATGTAGCCCTGGCTGGCCTCAAATTTGCAGCAATCCTCCTGCATCAGCCTCCCTATTGCTGAGATTACAGGTGTGTACCACCATGCCTGACGTAGCATTTTTATAAAAGATTAAAAAATATGTAAACAATTTGAGCATTTGTCATAAGGGAATTGATTTAATAAATTAGGGTATGTACATGCATGAATATTACATACATATTAAAAACAATGCCATACATTGGCAGAGTGGATGGTTTTCCAATACTTCTGACTAGGAAAAAAGCACTCAAAAAAAGCACTGTTTCCTAGAATAACCATGTACTTTCACTGCCACCAGTAAAGTTGTAGCTTACCAAGAATCAGTCATTTTTGTCCTCAAACCTATTTCTGGTACTTGTGCTTATCATAATTTCATGTTTAACATAGTAATTATGTATGCTAATGAAATAATTGATATATTCATGAACACTAAGTAGTACTGAAAAGTCTTTTCAATAACTGTAGTCACTGTAAAGATATAAAATTAGGTGGAGACAAAAATAATTTTTAGAAGTCAGAAACAAAAACGCTAAAAATTTAGATTTTATATTCATATTACAGAACCTTTAAATGGTTGGTCCACACCTGTAATTCCAGCGCTTGAGAAGCTGCCGTAGAAGGATTGCTGCAAATATGAGGCGAGCTTGGACTATGTTACGAAATGAGTTCAAGGCCAGCCTAAACTGCACAGTGAAACTTTGTCTCAAAAAGACCAAAAAAAAGAAAGAACAGGAGAAAAAAGAAAGCCAGACAGTGACACATTACTTTGGTTCTTTTTCGACATTTATTCTACCTTTTTTTTTTTTTTTGAGGGATGAGACGTGTTTTTAAACTAAATATATTCAGGAAAAAATTTTTTTACTATATTTGGCTAAAAAAATGGTCCTCCTAGATATTCACATCCTAGTATCTGGAACTTTTGAATGTAACCTTTTATGTACAGTGTATGGCCAAAGGGATTCTGCAAATATGCTTAAACTAAGCATCTTGGGTCTTTCTAGAGGGTGTGACCCAGGAGGGAAGGTAACATGGAAGCAGAGAGAGGTTTAAAGACGTAATGCTCCTGGCTTGAAAGGTGGCTGAAGAAGCTGACAGCCACAGAAGGCAACGAGCCACCTCCAGAAGCTGAAAGGCAAAGAAGAGAGAGAATCTTGGAACGCCTCCAGAGGTGCTGCCTTGCAGATGGCTTTCTTTCGGCCCAGTGAAACTCATTTTGGAATTCTGACCTTCAAGAACTACCATGTATTTGTGCTGCTTCAAGTCATTAAAGTGGCAGGCATTTGTTAGGTCAGGAAACAAACTTCTGGCTGCCAACTCTCTGTCCTACCCAGCACTTAGTCATCAATTGACATCTAAGGTACATCAGGTACTAAATGAAATGTTCTTGATTGAAATAAAAAGATGAGCCAGGCATGGTGTCGCATGCCTGTAATCCCAGTGCTTGGGCCTAGGCAGGAGGATCACTTCGAGTTCAAGACCAGTGCATAGTGAGACCCCACCTCAAAAAAAACAAAACAATGTTTGTGTAAAGTCTCAATGCTGCCCCCCCCAAGAGATCCTCACAGACTGGTGAGTGGGGTCTGAACAAGACTATTTCTTCCCAACAAGGGATTCCACCAATGAGGCAAAGAGAAGAGTTCTGCATACCTGGTCATGGATGAGCCCATGGTAGAGAATGCGCTGCATGTCCCTGCAAAGCCGCTCCAGGCCACCATACTTGGACCAGACATTGGGGCTGTTGACGGACACCAACCCCTCCACAGTGGTCTTCAAATTGCCCAGCAGCTGCCAGTGCTCCCGCCTGCAATTATAGCATAGTTGGTTAACTTCATGGTACCTGACCTTGATTAAGTCAAGAAGCCTCCTGAGCCACATGCTAAATTGCCCCTTATTAAAATTTCATCCAGGCTAAAGACTCAACTAGGAAAGGATTAAAACTGTACAGAACACTAAAATTAAAAACAGAAACATACATTTACATAGTACATTATGCTTGGCAAGAGATTTCATCTCCTACCTTACTCATTTCTCACACAGTAATCTACAACTCTGTGTTTTTAGGAATGTGACCCATCAGAACTAGAGATCTTTTGGTTTGTTTTTGAGACAGGGTGTCACTATGGAGTTCAGACTGGCCTATACCCCAGAGCAATTCTCTTGCTTCAGCCTCCTACATGCTGGAATTATAGGCATGTGACACAATAACTGGCTTAGAACCATAAATCTTTTCACCACTTTTTATTTGCTATTTCCAAGCATCAAGTACAGGATAGGGAAGGACAGAAAGTGCTTTTATATACACATTCATACACGACTATTATGGATAAGAATATATATTATCCATGACTTTTTTTTTAATCAATGATTTTTAAAGCCAAAATTGAGATAAAAGGTTTTAAGTTTGCACTACCCCTTTTTGGGAAATACTCCAGAGCAATCAGCCAACAACTCATCTCCTAGACCAGTGATGGCAAACCTTTTAGACAGCAAGTGCCCAGACTGCAACCCCAAACCCACTTATTTATTTCAAGGTGCCAACACTGCAATTAAACTTGGACACTGACGGGCCATGAGAAAGCTTGGAGGAATCTTGGTCTTCATGTCATCACCTGCTCCTTTCCGAGCATGCGCGTGGCCTGGCTGAGCGCTGCCGCGGGATGCTCAGCTGCTGCACGATGCTGGAGCCACTTGGCTCCAGTGCAACACAGGGGGCTCTGCGTGCCTGCTGCGGCACATGTGCCATAGGTTTGCCACCACTGTCCTAAACTGTGGAAAAGTCTGAAAACCGCCGCCCTTGGTGATCTTCGCGGTTCCTCTTAAATCACTTTCCAGCATTTTCTCAACATAAGCTTCCAGCCCAAGAAAAACAAAAGCCAACTGCAATGGAATGAACGGGCTGGAGAACTGAATCAAATAGGAAGAGAAAAACCTGAGCTTGTCTTTGTTGGTTTTTTTTTTTTTTTTTTTTTTGAGACAAGATCTTGTTATGCAGTTCAGGCTGGCCTTGGACTCACATGATCCCTCTTGCCTCAGCCTCCTCAATTCTGGGATTATAAGCATTTACCACCAATTCAGTTTTTCTGAGCTATTCTAAGAAAATGGATAAGTAAAATTGGGTTTAGTGGAACATGCCTGCTGAGGCAGGAGAATCTCTGTGAGTTCAAGGTCAGCCTGGGGTATATAGTGAGCTCAAAACCAGTCTGAACTACATAGGAAGATCCTGCTTACAAAAAAAAAAAGGAGGAGGAGGGAAGTAAAGACATACAATAAAATCCACAAATAGAACCAATGGATATGGCAGAGCTGTGTCATCTAGTATATGCACTGTCAAAGTAAGCACAGGCAGTGTCATCTAAAATGGGAGATCCTGGGGCTGGGGATATAGCTCAGCGGCACAGTGACTGCCTGGCAAGTTCGATTCCAATACCAAAATACTTAATAAAATAAAATGGGAGATTTACACGGATCCCACTTTAGTTTTTTTGTCTGAGGGGTTGTGAACAAGAATGCATTTGAAGCCAGGTATGATGGCACATATCTATAATCCCAGCTGTGAGTTCAAGGCCAATTTGAACTACATAGGCTCTGTCTCAAAATAAATAAATAAATAAATAAATAAATAAGCAAAGAACACATCTGAATTGGGAGATATCAAGCATTCATAACCCCGTTCCATTTAACACCAGAGGCAACACTTGTTCTGTTTCTGTGCCAGATCTGGGAGGCATCAGAAGGTAACTACAATGCACATGGGACCAATGCAATGTCACTTATTATTACACTGTGAAAAATTGCCATCACAGAGGCCAACTCTGCTAACGTTAGCGCAATAATTGTGCACCTCCTACACTTGGGCAGGACTGCGCCCACTGGCCTGGAACCCTGCCACAGTTCACAGTCCCACAGGCTGCCAGCAAGTCTTACTAGCCTGAGAGCCAGTTTGGCTCAACAGGTGACTCTGCATACCTGTGGTCTGCTGCGTCCTATATTTACTTCTGATGTTCACTGTCAGAGCATAAACTACAAAAACAGGTTTCAGAAACCACCATCTCAGGACTTTGCTTCCAAAACTACACAAGGGCACTGGAATCCTAGAAAATTTGAGCATCAGATCTAATGCCTTCCTCTGGATGAAGCTGGAGAGCTTCTGCTCCCCGTGATAAGGTGTCTCATATGAAAGAAAAGTAGACCTTTAAAAAAAAAACCTAAGAAGGGGATGAAGAAAAAATTGAGATGTGCTATGTACCTGCACCAACTCCCCACCATGACTGTAATCATTGCGTACTGCAAACATGTACTGCTAAAAATAAAAATTTAAGAACTGGCTTATATAGGGAATCTTCACCATGTTCAGATCCTACGTCCTAATAGGACACTGATCACTGTCAGGGAGTTCAGATACTAAATTCAAGTGAAGCCCATCGACAGTGTTGGATTAATCCACTCATGCCTGAATCCCAGACACTAGTACACAGATCACCATGGAGAACAAATCAAGCATCTTTGTCGTATTCTTTTACCACATTTTCAGCAAGCAAGGTCAGTTTTTGCTAGATTACAAATGTCTGGTAACAATTACATTTAGGCTAAGAGGAGCTCTTGGGAGAGACACTTTTGTACAGAATGTTCCCCTTTGCTCATCTTAGATTAAAAGCATATCTTTCCAAGGACCTTACCTTGCCGAGGAGGAAGTGGCCTGAGTGGCGAGGGACAGCATAAATCCCATCTCCTCGTGGATCATTTCCATCACCTCGCAGGGAAGCCTATCTCAAAATGGCATCCACCTATGTGCTTCTGGGAAGATTCTGACTATATTCCTCCTTTAAGGAGGAATAGGAATTGCTTACATAACTCAGTTTTCATAAATGCTAACTCAGTGTTAAACTTTTCAAATAAGGGACACTCAACATAAAAGCTATGAATAAATTTTATTTTTTAAAAAGTAGCATATCACATAGCTAAAATATAACTAATCACTAAAAATAACTGAATACATGGTGAATAATAAGTGAAAGTATATGCAAGTGTAAAATGAGAGTCAATGTAAAAAATCCATTTGGCGAATCATCCACCCCCAAATGCTCTCCTCAGTGGGAAAAGGAAACCGCTTTACCGGGGTAACCTCCCACAGGGTGCCAGTAATCCAGAACAGATCAAGGTATCATTATCTGAGATCACAACTGAAAGTCAGGTTGTACTAATCAAATAATGATTTGATCCCTGAAGTAAGGGAGACAGATAAGATATCCATACCATGAAATATCATGAAAGGACTGAATTTTTTTTATATTAAAAAGCCTCTAAGGCTAAATAGCATGTTGAATTTTTAAAAAAAATTTTTAGTATGTTGAAATATTAAAAACAAATGTAAAATTGCATTCATAATCCCAACATAAAAATACTGAAAGAAATAATACACTCATTGTGGTTACCTCTGGTGAAAAGAGGTCAATGTGGAGAGGAGGGGAACTGTTAAAGCATTGATACAAGAAACTGGAAAGCACCATAAAGGAGTTTTTAAAATACCCAAGTGTCAAGGGCTTCACATTCTGAAAGCCTGCAGTCAGGCAAGCCCCGGGGACTTGTAAGTACTTCCTGGAAAGAAGCAATGGGTCCCTCCTCAAGGAAGATGAAAATATAATTAAGAGAAATAATTATCCATAACACTGAGGTAGTGAGAGACACAATTTGTGTTTAATATTTCTTCTTATCTGGCTATGTAGTTTATTTATGCTGCTTTTTAAATGAATAATATGGTCAGAGAAAAAAATATCCTTGGCTTCCCGATGTCATCTCTTAGCTCTGGGGCACCTGACCACTGCCCAGTCCCATCCCTCTAATGGCACACAGTAGATGCTTCATAACCAGCAGGAAACAAAAAGAATCTTCGGGCACAGCACCCAACAAATGCCCAGCAGCATATTACATCTAGGTGATACTGACTTTACTGAATTTCAACGAGATTTCACAATTACGCTAGCCAGAGATGACACGCAGACTTTCAGAGATGACACGCAGACTTTTCAATACGGATCAACTATTCTCCATCATCTGACTCCAGTGGAAACACCAGCTTTCCTGCCCAGTGCCCCTCAGTGGGAATCCAGCCTCCTCCTCCCTCATTCTAAAACAAGCATGCCAGCCTCACTCCTCCTCCTGAGATTTTGTCCCTGCAGACCTTGATATGGCCTTACCTTGTCACCCCAGCCAGGGACTCAGATTCAGCCCTCGCTCAGCTCCCTCTCAAAAGGCTCCAAATCTGCCTCACTGCGAATTTCTTTGTTAGAACCCCCAGCCCAGGCTGTCAAGGTCCCCTTTCTCCTAACACTATGTGAAAATTGTTCACTAATGACATGTCTTGTTTCCTTAAGGAAAGGATCCAAGAGGTTTTTTTCCCATTTCCTTTGTTTTTTAATAAACAATAGCAAGAAAAAAATGGCAGGCAGTGGGAAAAGAATAAGTATCACAGTTATATTAACAGGAATGTGAGTCTTTGCTCTCTATGAACTAGATGAGCAGTCTTTGCTCTCTATCAACTAGATGAGCATTAGCTTCAGCTCTCCCGCTGTGAAATGGAAGTAACAACTGCCTCTGGGGTAAAGTGCAACTGAGCAGAGCAAGATAGCATTTCCTTTTCTCTGACCTTTCTGGCCTTTGAACTCTCATTGTATCAACCTAAGGAATCCTGCTCAATCAGGAGGGCACCTAGAATAAAATCTCCTGACCTGTTCTACCACAGAGCAAGCAGTGCTGACAAGCCTGTGAGATTAGACGGTCTGCAACATCACTGTGTCTGTGGGCAGCGCCCCACATCCAAAGATTCTCTCAAGTGCACTTAAGCAAAGATCAAATGGCTTTAGGTGAGCACAGACTCCAAGGCCCTGTTTATGGTCCCACTGTCTTCACTGAAGCAGCAAAGCCTTCTTCAAATACTGGATGGGCCTTGTCCTTGGCAGAGATTCAAATCTGCTTGATAAGTGGTAGAAATGTACACAGTTTGACTGCAAAACAGTAAGACTGATTTCATGCAGCATGTAGAAAAGCCAATCTCTTTACTGTATATATTGTCTGCGCAGCAAAAGGCTTTAGAAACAAGGTAAGTCAGGCATACAAAGCCACTTCAGTAGCAAAAACACAGAAGGAAAACTAAGGGTTTCAATCTTCAGTTTTAGGTTAAAACATTTGAAAGTAAAAGGTAACTATTATTAGAACTAAAGCCAAATTACATTAAAAGCTGCTAAGGGAAGGAAACAGCAAAAACATTATAAAAATAATTTTTAAAAGATGATACACAGGTATAGTAGCACATATCTGCAATCCCAGAACACAGGAGGCTGAGGCAGGAGAGTATGGCAAATCTGAGACCAGCCTAAGCTACATGGCAAGACCCTGCAGTCATAACACCACCACCAAACAGGCTTGAGGTGAACATACACCAATGGAATAAACCTAACTTTTGGTGTGTGATGCTGGGGATTAAACACAGAGACTCACACATGCTAGACACTCTTTCACTGAACTGTACCTTCAGCCAGCCGTCAACTATTCAAAACAAGAGTCAATCAAAGAAAAAGGCAGTAGGAAACTATGCTGTTAACATCGTTTATATTCAAGACAAAAAAATCATTTCAAAAGACAAAGAAGAGGCTGGGCATGATGACACATGCCTATAATCCCAGCACTCAGGAGGATAAGGTAGGAGGATCTCGCCGAGTTCGAGGCCTGTCTGGGCTATAAAGTGAGTTCAAGCCCAGCCTGAACTGCATAGTGAATGAAACTGTTTCAAAAAAAAAAGAAAAAGACAAAGACAGAATAATAAAGTCATAATCTAATAACATGGCTTTAAAATACATAAAACATTATATATTATCCGCATATACCTATCAAAAATTGCAGAAAGTAAGCCAGATACACGGGCACACACTGTAATCCCAGCTGAGTAGGAGGCTTGGAAAGAAGACTGCCTGCTTGAGGCCAGCCTAGGTGACTCATGAGATTCTGTCTCAAAGTAAAAAATAAAAAGGTCTTGGAATATAGCTGAGTATAGGGCCGTGAGGTAAAAAACTAGTATACCTCAAAAACAAAAACCTGCAAAAAGTATAAAATAAATAGAAAAGGAAAAATGGAAGGGAAAAAAATAATGGGGTTTAACATTCAAATCATGAACCTCCCCCCCCAAAAAATGTGATTAGAAGACAGACCTCTTACCCTAGAAAGCAGTATCCTGCAAAACCCTGCTGAAAAGCACACATTCAGGAATGTCAAGGAATCTTCTAACCCTGGAGTGGCATAGACCACATTCTCAAGTCAGCAAACAATATGACCGTGGGTTACAAAAACTGAACAGATAAAAAAAAGAAAACAGAAGCTCTCAAAAATTGTCTTTTTCTTTCTTTTTTTTTTTTTTTTTTTGGTACTGGGGTACTGGGGATCAAACTCATGACCTTGCACTTGACAGGCAGGTGCTTGTGTTGCTGAGCTAAATCCCTGGCCCAATTTTAAATTTTCTTATGCTTTCAATTTTTACTTTCATTAGTCCATGTCTGCACTATTTTAACTGTCACATTCCTAATGGGGAGTTGGAACACATACATTTACACATCTTAATTCTTTTTTACATCCCCTTCCCTCCATCTCTTGGCCTCCCTTTCTTTTGCAAAAGCCTTATCTCCTTGTTTCCTAAACCTATCTTTCATTTTGTTCTCCATTTATACCTTGGATTTATCATGTAAGAGAAACCATGCCATGCTTAAGCTCATGCGTCTGATTTACTTCATTTAACATTATGATTTCAAGGTATATCCATTTCCTTACAAATGACTCTTTATCTTTCTTTATGGCAGAGTAGTACATCACTGTGCATAAATACCACATTTTCTGTATCCATTCATCTATTGATGGACATACAGACCACTTTTAAGATTTCGTTATTATGAATTGTGCTGCTATAAACATGGGTATTCATGGATCACTGTAATAAAAACATCGTTTAACTCTTTCAGGAAGATACTTAGGAGGAGAATGGCTGGGTTACATGGAATTTCTAGTTTTAGTTTCTGAAGACTCTCATACTGATTTCCATGGTAGTTGTTCTAGTTTACATTGCCACAGCAATGAAGAATGCTTCCTTTTCCCCACACCCTCAATGGCATTTGATTTCTTCAGGATGGCCATCCTTCCTGGAAAGATGAAATCTCCATGTTGTAAAACTCTCTTTTAAAGGATCTCTGAGCAAGCAGAAAGAAAAAGATGGCCTTGAAAGAAGGCAGAGGAGGAATAGAGCTTGGCTCTGTTCTGGTTTGGTTTTTCAATGTTCCCAGCTGATGGCATGGGGGAGGGGATGGGGCCTAGAAGATGCCTTGGGTCCCTGGGGTGCTGCTTCTGAAAAACACCTGAACCCTGGCCTCTCCTCTCTCTGCTTTTACTTCCTTTTGCACTGTGAACTGAACAGCTCTGGTCCACCAAGAGCTTCCCACCATGCTGGTCTGCCACGCACAGTCCCAAGGTGACAAGGTCAAGGGACCATGGCCTGAAAATCTCATAAAGTGTGAGCCAAAATACATCTTCCCTTCCATTTTATTTTTCGGGGATGGGGGAACTATTGGGGATGGAACCCAAGCCCTTCACACAGAGCTACATTCTAGCCCTTTATTTTCTTACTTTGAGACAGGGTCCCACTAAATTGCTAAATTGCCCAGGCTGGGCTCGAATTTATGATCCTCCTGTCTTAAATCTCCTAGAGCACCGGGATTACAGGTGTGCACCACCATGCCTGTTCTTTGCTTCTTATAAATTGACTGTTTTAGGTATTTTGTCATAAATTGGAAATCTGACTAACACAGGTTACTGGCTTTCTTCAAGGTCTCGCTATGTGGTTCAGACAGGCCTTGAACTCACTATGTAGCTCAGGCAGGCCTCCAACTTCCAGTGATCCACCAAGTGCTGGGATGATAGATGTGCACCACCATTCCCAGCTATCTCACAGACATTCTGAGATAATTTCCTAACTCTTTACTTAGTCACCACAATTTTGAATTTCCTTTAATAAACTCTCCTCCCAATCAAGTGTGTATTAAACCCCAGTGAGGCTGAGCTAGAAGACATAATCATATGTAAGCGTGCTGGGATAGCTGTCTCCAGAAAAATGCACATTAACACCCGTAACAGCACTGCAGAACTGAACTTCTGTGATGGTGGGTGTCCTATACCTGCACTGTCCAGGATGACAGCCAGCAGCCACTGTGACTTTTAAGAACTTCAAATCTGGAGCGTAGGGTGCAGCTCAGTGCTTGCCTGGCATGTGCAAAGCCCTAAATTCAATCCCCAGCTGAGGAAAAAATGAACAAACAGAAAACTAAATCAGAGTGGTGGGGCTGGGGATATAGCCCAGTGGCACAGCAATTACCTGGCAAGTACAAGGTTGTGAGTTCAAGTCCCAGTACTAAAAATAAATAAATGAATTAAGTCAGAATGGTATGAGTAGGGAACTGAATCTTTATTTTGTTTTTTTTTGTTGTCCTTTTTTTTTTTTTTGGTGCTGGGGATCAAACTCACAACCTCGCATTTGCCAAGCAGGCACTTATGCCCCTAAGCTACCCCCCCGCCGCCCCCGGCTGGTTTTTTGTCTTTTTGAAACAGGGTCTTGCTATGCAGTTCAGGATGGCCTTGAACTCACTTTGTAGCCCAAGCTGGTCTTGAATTTGTAACAATCCTTCTGCCCCTCAGCCTTCCCAGTGCTGGGATTACAGGCCCGTGCTACCAAACCCAGCTGGAAACTGAAATTTTAAATCTGATTTGATTTACTTCAAATTTAATTCCTAGGGCCCCAGTGCAACCCCCTCTCAAGACGTTCTAAATATTCTATCCAAGTCCCATTCCTTTTTTTTTTTTTTTTTTTTTTTGGTTTTTCTGAAACTGAGTCTGTAGTGGATTGGTAACTGGTGATCAACTTAAACACCAGCTGAACTGCATCAGTGTGGTGCCGAGTGTGGCTGGCCTAACTCAGGAAGTTGCCAGCATAAAAAGGAGACCTGGAGACGAGCAGCATTGTGGGTTCTCCTGAGTGCTGTTGCTGTTTGGAGCCGTTGGTTTTCCTGGAGGAGCTTGTCATGCTGGCTCCCTTGATAAGAACTTGGCTGTTATCAACAGAGGAGCTCGGGACCTTGTTACTGAGAATACTTGTGGTTCACTTTGGGGGAGCTTTGGTCCTTACTTTGATCATCGCTTCCTGGCTCCAGAGGGGAAGATGTGTTCTGTTTAATCTCCAGAACAAGCTTGTCACACTGGCTTCCTCATATGCACTTGACTGTTCTCATTAGAGAAGCAGCTTGGGCCCTCACTGTCACTGAGGATGGCTGGGGTACTTTTTCAGAGGAGCTCTAGTCCTTATTTTGAGCATTGCTTCTTGGCTCCACTGCAGAACCCTCAACCTACTGGCAAAAATCCTTCACCCTGCTGGCATAGCCTCGAATTCACAGGGATCCTCCTGCCTCAGCCTCTTGAGTGCTGGAGAATGCTGGAATTACAGGCATGGGCCACCACACAGCCCCGTTCCTCCTAATAATACTTAAAAGCTGGAATTTCACTTTCCATGTGGCTAGTAGAAATCATGTTGGGTACGGCAGAACTATGGTCACCCAGACAGGCTGGTGAAACTTTTGGAGGTTTTGTTAAAAAGAAGAAGAGAAAAAGAGAAAGAAAAAAGTCTAACTCAAAGAAGTGAGAAAACCGTAAGAAACAGAAACAGCTGTGGAGAAAAAGCCCGAGAAAAGCTCAGGCTTAGAGTTCTGCAGTCAGCTTCTCTACCCACCCTATCCCGGCTTCTGACAACAGCAGTTTTTCTAAAAGGTTCAAGGCTACATTTCTGGGCTTTTCTGAACTACCAGTTCAGAACTACCAGTATTGGATTGCTCACAAATCATCCTGCTGAGTTACTTGTTCTATATAAACTGTCAGTCCTCAGCAAGATCAAAGAGAAAAAGAAAAGAAAGGAATAAAAATAGTGAAAGGGGGTAAGTGTAAAAATAATGAAAATGAAAATGGGAAAAAAGAGGCCCTGCCAATACCAAAGGGACCTGCATCACTGTAAAAGGCACAGCCAAACTGAGATTAATGTTTTGTTTTTGTTTTGACTTTTTTGAGACAGAGTGTCACTGTATTCCACGCTGGCACTGAATTGGGAGCGATCCTCCTGCCTCAGCTTTCCAAGTGCTAGGATTACACTAATGCACCATCACACCCAGCTTGTGTTTTCATCCTTTGAACAAATGTTCACTGAACACCAATTCCATGTCAAGCAGTGTGTTAGGCACTGGGGTTATGGTGATTAAAGAGGAAGTGTCTCCCGCTCCCAGGAAATTCAGCATGTAATATCATGAGGGAAACAGCCAGTCATATAACTATGATAGCTATGTTGTGAGCAGTGCCAGGATACCTTCTCGAGGAGTGTCACTTATAGGATGACTCAGCCCTCCAGGCACAAGGGGACATTTCAGGGAGTGTTCAGAATCAGAAATCTGAAAGGAAAGAATGATGTCATGATTCTATTACTAGGAGTTTCCTAGCTACCCTGCAGATCAAACGCCAGGATAAGGAGTTTTGACTATATTCTATTCCCAGTGGGAAAACCAATGAACATCTGAGCAAAATACTATTATAATTTTTTTTCTTTTGGTTTTTTGAACAAGGTCTCACTATGCAATTCAGGCTGGCCTTGAACTCACTATGTAGCATAGGCTGCCCTCTAGTTCATGTAATTTTCCTGCCTCAGCCTCCCAAGTGCTAGGATTACAGGCATGTGCCACCAAGCCTGGCAATAACTGTGTTTCTGAAAATTTTATTTAGCAGCAGTGAAGATGCTCTCTCTGGACTTGGAAGAGTGAATTCCAAAAGAAAGATAATTTAGAAGATTAACAGAATAATCCCCAATGAGAGAAGTCTACAGTGAATTTATTGATTTTTGTTGTTCTGGTTTTGGTCTTGGGTAAATTGTTTTTTTTTTGTTTGTTCCTTTATTTGGTACCAGGGATTGAACTCATGACCTTGCGCTTACCAAGTAAGCACTTAAGCCACTGAGCTAAATCCCCAACCCTGGTTTTGGTCTTTTGAAACAGGGTCTCACTCTGTAGTTTAGAATGGCCTTGAATTTACTATGCAGCCCAAACTGGCCTCCAACTGGTAGCAATCCTCCTGCCTCAGCCTTCCAAATGCTGGAATTATAGGCGTGCGCCACCATGCCTGGCTTGAATTTACTGTTTATATCTGCAAGAATTTATGGCCCTTGATTTTGGTGACAGAACTCTGGTCTTCCCCAGGAGACCACTCCTTACCCTAGACCATGAGGTTCCAAGTCTTGCATTGTCCTTGGATCCAGCTAGGAGCTTGTACTGGGTATAGAACTTAGTCCTGACAGCATGTTCCATACTTTGATCACAGGAATGGGAAACAACTCAAAGCCACACAAAAAAAGAGCCCACTCCTAGGGTGGGTTTTTTGTTTTTCGTTTTCCTTTTCGGTTTGCTAAATTCAAAGTTGCTAAGGGTTATCCAGTAGAAAAATCTCCCTGATAATGAAACCAATACCTCAGGAAGCAAAGCCCTCAAGGCAAGGACAAATGTTTAACTTTGAGCACCTAGATGTGGCCATGCCTGAAACCATTCTATGCTCTGAATTCTATATATTGTACAAATAGAGAAAAAAGAAGGCTTCAAGAGGAAAACAACAAAGGGAATTCGCAAAACTTAGTGACTGCCCGATTATGGGAAACAGAGGGAAACAGCACATGTCACTGAGATCCTGGCTCGGTTGACTGAGTAGAAAATGTTATTAACAGATAGAGAGCAGAGGAGAAAGCTCTGGCCTGCTGCAGGACATTGGTTTAGAGATAGGAGAAAGTGCCTTGCTACTTGAATTCTCACTTTATTTGGATGACTGTGGAAAGGAAAGAGCAGTAGATGGGAATTCCAAGCCCGGATGCAAACTGCACAGTCAAAGGCAGTTCATCTTATACCTGAGCACTATGGCACTTTGCTAGAAGCTGGTTAGCTAGATGGAAAACAGGGGAACCTCTGACATAATCACACTCCCAGTGTGAAGTTAAAAGCTAAGTTGACCTCCCAGTCCTCAATGCGCTCAAATCAGATAGAGGAGCCCTGGAGGGAGAAAGACCAAGCTCCACCACTGCAAACAGTAATCTGGGGAGCTTAAACTCACCATGTTTCAAGAGAACTGGAGAGTGTATGGAAGTAGAAAAGCCTGTGTGCTTAGTACATCCCAGGCACACCGTGAGACTTGCGCACACTGTTTTATCAAAGTCTCACATCGCCCAGGCCAGAAAGCATTCAGACAGAATGCTGCCATGAACCTGCTGTCTCTGAGCACACCTTCCTCTTTCAGTTCTAGTAGTGTTGTGTAACATCCAGTGCTTTGTTGTGCACAAAAACCTGGAAACGTGTCCTTGGAAACTTGTCCCTGGCTCCATTGCCCAAGGTAACATTCTTGGCAACAGCAGTCAGGAGATAAAAAATGAGGCATGAAGACCATGGATCCCTGGACTCTGCCCTATCACAGGAATGGCCTCTACTACTGAGATATATTCCACCCCACTATAGGCTACCCCCTTCTAAACCTGCACCCTCAGTGCCCCCAGGGATGAAGACCACCACGTGAGCCCACCCCATACTACGTCTGCCTATCATAAGGTCCTGTACTCAGGGAACTCAACGTCTAAGCCTGCCACCATTCTTCGGCTTTGAGAAGTGGCAGGTGTGATAGATGGTACTGTCTGAGTTCAGGTCCCTTTTCAAGGGATGGGTTTTCAGTAATGTGAAAAGAAACCAGGAAAGTCTCTGAGGACCCTGAAAAGTTTGCTGACAGATTCTACACTGACAATGGCTTTTAATCTGATCTGGCATAATGTCCTGTTCATCCTGGTTTCTTGCTTCACAGCAATAGATAGAAGAAAGGATTATGAGAGCTGCAAGTCAGGCCAATGTAGAACTCCTTGCGGCTTTATGCAACGATAATCTGCCAACTGATGCATTATTTGGGTCCCAAGAAGGGCCTGGGTGGTAAGGAACTAGTGGTAAGGAAAGCAAAAAGAGGTTATACCTGTGGGCCATTTTAGCAGATACCCACCAGAGCATGGCCAAGATTGTAAATGCTGATAAGCTCAGGACCATTAGTCAGGGCACTAGTGAAAACCCAGCAGCATTCCTGTACTGCTTTGAAGAGGTACTCCATGAATAGACTAATTTAAGCCCCGAGTCTAAAGAGGGCCAAATTATCATGCAACAGTGGTTTTTTTTCAGCCAGTCAGTTCCAGATAACAGGAGGAAACTCCAGAACCTCCAGCAGGACCCACGAGCTGCAATAAGTCAGTTATGGTCAATGTGGTTTACACAATCTTTAACAACTATGATGAAGTAGAAGAAAACTGGGAGTTGAATAAGGAAAAAAGGCAGGCTCAAGCCATCCAGGCCTTAATAAATAAGGCTTGTGAGAAAGCCTGTAGCACTAAGAGGAACCCAATTAATCCAAAGAGTCGGAATTCTTCAAGTGCCCTCAAAAGCCGCCTAGTCCGTGCTGGACCTATGATAGTGAATGTGGATGGGGACCCTGGGCATTGAAGGAGGGTCTCTCATCCTTCCCAGAAGGGCATGAGGTCATCCACCATCATGGTGGCCTATATGGCCCCAGCACAAGGACATCCCTTCACCTTACTAGAGGCTTAAGTAACTCTGGATGCTGCAGGCAAACATTACACCCCTTGGGGCATCTCACTAAATTCTAACCTGTGATTGGGGTGAGTTAGCAACCCACTCCTCAGCTGTTGTGAGTCCTGAATGAGTTCACTGTTGTGTTTTCTTTACCCTCACTCTCAACTGCCAATTGGGAGATTTCCTTCTCTAAGCCACCTTTGTTGTAATACCAATGTGCCCCATACCAGTAACTGGCAGAGATACACTTTTCCTTCTCAAGACCACTCTGTCATTTAAACGCTGGCACCCCTTGTCCTAGTTGCCAGGGACCCAGCCAGCCTAGCTCCATCGGGCCCAATTCTCTGCTGGAAGTTGATCCTCCAACATGGTATGATGGCAGCCCATGGCCACTGTCAAGGTCACTCTAGTAATCACTAAGCTAAAGTACCCTAGATGACAGCCTCACAACCGGCACTGTTACCTTAACCCATCAATGCCTAGTGTTCCATTTCTGGAATGCCCATAACAATGGAACATAATAAAATTATTACTCTTTGTATTCTTGTTCCTTGAATGTTTCTAGGTAACACATAAATTTCATGCAAAAATTTTTAAAATTGCAATCTTTGGCATAAATGAGTTAAAAGAGAAGTACGCAGGACTAAATCCCATTACTGATAAATTTTTAGCTATATGGTGGCTCAGGCCATGCCAGTCCCTGAGTAACAAACTGATTTTACCAATGGTTAAGCCATTGGAAAATGTCACCTAGTGCAAGATCTCAGAATCATCAATGAAGCAGTGGTATCTGTTCACCCTAATGGCAGATCTGTTCACTGTCCTTACACAAATCAGGGACACATGAACTGCTTTCTGTCCTTGATCTCAACAATGCCTTCTTTTCTGTCCCCATGGATCTTAGCTTTCAATATTTGTTAGATACACCTCTCCAGTGTAAAACCCAAGCCACCTGAGACACCTGGAAACAGACCATAAACCTTGTACACCTGTGAACCAGTAAATGGTTTCCAAATTTCATTTCCAGAAAGAAAGCACTGCCAGACTGGTGGTGCATACCTAGTCCTCAAGAGGCTGAGGCAAAAGAATCGCCAAGTTCCAGGCTACCCTGGGTTACGTAGTGAGTTCCAGGCCAGCCTGAACTACAAAGCTAGACCCTGTCTCAAAAACAAAAAACAAAAAACACCAACTGGGCATGATGGCACACACCTAGATTTCAGCAGGAGGCTGAAGCAAGGAGGATCACTGTGAGTTTGAGGCCAGCCTGGGCTACACAGCAAAATTCTGTGTCAACCCCCCCCCAAAAAAACAGAGACACCCACCAATCTGCTAAATTAGATAAGTAAAACGTTTTATTCCTGTTAAGTAAAATCAGCCCTATCCTAGAAACAGGGTCCCTTCCTTGTATGTCTTTATATAGCCAGATCTGCAACTCTTCTGTTTGCCACAGCTCAACCATATGCTACTACTGAAAATAATTTCTGTCATGAGACTCAGAGATAATTTCTCCTCTGTTGCTCTAATTCCTTCTTGTGTCTTCCAGCAAACTGGACAAGAACTTACAACTTTGTTTATCTGGCCCCCAGTGGAGAACTGTAACTTTTACTAATGCTTCTCATGGCCTATTTGGACCACACATTCTTAATCACTTCATCAAATTTGTTTCTTCAAAAGATTTGTGCTGGTATTGTTCAGACAACTGAATGCAGATGTCTTGTGCTCTGGGTGAATGATTTAGGGATGACAATGCGCAATGTATGTATGTACCATTTTTGCCTCCTGATTGATGTACTTTGAAATTTTGGGGTTTTTTTAATCCTTGAAATAAAATCTATTTGGAAAACAATACAAAACAAAGTGTTTCTTCTTGTTTAACAGCCCTTAAACTACAAATGATGGCACCACTGAGGACCAAAACCCACCTCCATACCCACAGCTCATTAAGACAGCTTCAGAGGAGCAGTAGACTCCCTGAGTCCTCTAGGTCAGGCAGAGAGAGGGTTCCCTGGTCTCTGCTGAGGTACAGCCAGTGCCTCTATTCAGTCAGAAGTATCTACAGAAGATGGACAATCCTTCCTCAGTGCCCCTTAAAGATTTTTGGGGACCAGTTCTCTCAAAGGGGAACAATATAGATAGTACAATTGGAGCCATGGGACCACTCCTCTCTATTCATCTCACTCTGGCAAAACCCCAGGACTAAACCTCCTGACTTTTGTCCTGGGGCCAGCTACCCAGAGGAGGAAATGAAAAAGGACTTGTGCAGTGGATACAGCTGATCCAGCTCAAGCACCCTGTCAATCATACCATCAATCATGCTCTAAAAGTCCCAATGGGAGGAATCCTAGGCCCAGCTCACATTCCAAATCCTTAGCTCTATTCTGTGCCTGTGCTGTTGCCTTCCCGTCAACAAAACTTTATTAAATTTTGCTGCTTTTACCGTATAAATAAAATAAAAATGATGCCATCGCCTCAAAAAGACTGGTGTTTTGTTTTGCTTTGTTTGTTTTGGTTTGGTTTGGTTTTGAGACAAGGTCTTGCTATGTAGCCCAGACTGGCCTCGAACTCATGGCAATCCTCCTACCTCAACCTCCCAAGTGCTGAGATTATAGGCATGCACCACCATGCCCAACAAGAAGACTGTTTCTGAATTGGGCATTGTAATGGCCATAGAAAGGAAATGTCTGCAGTGACCTAGCCACAAAGCCTCAATTCTCAGGCACAAGGCAAGTGTTTACCAGTTGTCTGTCTGGACCATCAGTACCATGAAGCTCCATTGAACACCATGTTCTCAGTTAACCAAGCACCAACACAGTATCACCTTTAACAACATGAACAACTTTGCGGAAAAAGTCTCACTGCCAAAAATTAAGTTTTAACTGAAGTTCTTTGGCTAAGAAAGAGCACAGACAGTAATAGGAAAACATGCATGCAAGGGAACTGTCCTGCTGGCTTGAATGACAGGTACAGAATGGTATCAAATTTAACATAATCTCATGTATTTCCTTTATACTATAGCATAGTGAGATACCATAGTATAGATATTAAAAGTACAGACTAAGAGCCAGTTGTGGTGGTGCTCAACTACAATACCAGCATTTGGGAGTCTGAGGCAAAAGGATTGCAGCAAGTTTGAGGCCAGCCCAACCTACAATGAGTTCAAAGCCAGGCTGGACTACATAGAGCAACTTTGGCTCCAATTAAAAAAAAAAAATTATAGACTAACACCAACTGCCTAGATTTGAACCCCCATATGATCTTGGCAGGTTATTTTGTCTCAGCTGTGAAAAGATATTAATTATAGTGCCTACCTCATATGATTGAGAAGATGAAATAAGTTTATATTTGTAAGGCTCTTAAAATAGCACCTGGAATATGGTAAATATGTGTTAAATAAATAATACAGCTCCAGCTAAAAAGAGAAAAAGAACTTACATTTCCAACCCAGCCTGATCCATATGAAATGTTAGAGGAAAATCAAAATAACCCTAAAACTGGGCTGGGGATTTAGCTCAGTGGCTTAAGTGCCTGCCTGGCAAGTGCAAGGTCGTGAGTTTGATCCCCAGTACCAAAAAAAAAAAAAAAAACCCTAAAACTTGTTTAGAATTTTACACGAATCATTTCACAGACATCTGGAGGAAGAATAAATACCCAAATGTACATATGCAGAAACTGAAGCATGGAAAGGGGAAGTAAGATGTTCAGTTTCTTTTAGTATACATCACTCAATGGTCTCAGGCACAAACTCAAAATTTACTCAGTCCAGGTTTTTATTCAAGGGGGTCCCAGGGATATCTGTGCACATAAAATTGGGATCATCCTTAAAAACCACAAAATCGTCACTCAGGCACAACACTTCAATACTCCCCTGAGGATATTTTCTCAAAGGTGAATATTCTGCCTCTAGTGTTTGGATCTCAGCTGCTCCTAAAATATCACTGTACCTTAAATTGTTTCTAAATATCAAACGAGACTCCTTTAAATCACATTCCTGTTATAACCTGTCACCATCCCAGCCTTTAGGAGGTTAAGACCAATGTCTGTTGCTATTGCAGTGCTGGGGATGGAACCCAGAGCCTCCCGCAAGGCAGGCATGCTCTATCGCCAAGCTACACCCTCAACCGTAAGACCAGTTATTAATGAAGCAAACTCTAAACAGACTCCAACTGATCATTTAGTTATAGTAGCTTTTAAAATCTTAAATCATCGGTGGCACTGCGTTTGCTAGCAGATGCAAAGCCCTGCAAATCCTCAACACACACACACACACACACACACACACACACACACACGTCTTTGATTTCTAGAAGATTCAGACTTTCTGACAATAGTTCCATATAAATGTGAACTTGCTTAGTCTGCACTGTAGGGAGGCACTGAAAGGTCTGAAGATGAAAAGGAAATGACAGAAAGATCCTGTCACTCTAACAGGGACTCGGCATTGACAAAAGACACGCACAGTTTTGTGTGCAAACTGCCAATGCGAACTCGCTTTTCATTCACAGGCCTTCCTTGCCTCCTTCCCCACCCTCGTCCTTATTCCTAAACCACTAAGCTCTCACCTTTGCTCCTAGAAATCCTTACAACAGCACCCTCTTCATATTGGCCCAGCTGGCTGTGACTGCGAATTGTAGCCAAGGGATTAGCCTTGTCTCCGGTTCCTGCCTATCGGCTCTGGTCCCTAAGAATCTCTCCACGGCACCCTGAATATCCGCGTCCTCCCCAGCAGTCTAGGATCCGAGTGTCACCCTTTCCTGCTCCCTTGCCCTCCATGAATCCTGCCCCTTCTGTCTGACCTTTCCTAACACAGACCTCTCCACGCCCTGCCAGCCCCTCCTCTCAGAACTCTTCCCCAACAAGTCCCCCGCAGCGGCCGTCTTCAGGTCTTCCTTCTGACGATTCTCCCCTCCTCCCCGGCTCTCCGCTGCCGCGATCCCCCGCGCCCTCGTTGCCCACCTGCTCTCCTCCGGCAGGCGCTCTTCACAGCCGCCTAGATCCATTCCCGCGCCCTCCGGCCGCATTTGATGCTGTGAGGCCGCTCGTGACTGAGGAGAGGCGCCCCTATTGCTTCGCCAGCCAGGGCTCTCTGAGACCCCTGGAAGCAGAAGCGGCACCCAGGGGTAGTGGGCTCCGAGGGATGTGCTACACCCCAGGCGTCAGCAGCCTCTGCTGAGGTTTCTATCCCTGCCACCCCCACTTCCGGCTCCTAGAACTACAACTCCCCAAAAGCCTTCGGACCGGCATGCACCGCTCCAACCAATCAGAGCCCGCGTTCGCAGGAGACTGCGGGCCTCAGGGGCGTGCATGGTGGGTTTGTGCCTAGCGGAGAACGTAGGTCGCTGGCAGGCAGAAATCTGGTCTGTACGGGTTCTGTAGGACCGTCTGGCACACTTCACCATGAAAACTAGATCCAGAGGTGTAAACTAGGAAATAAGGCTGGTCTAATACAATTCCGATTAGCCGCGCTTCATCCCACCCCTAGTTTAACACCTGTTGATGGTATTTGGAGACTCAGGAATTTAAATGAAGAGCTCACAAATTCTGAAGGGCCCAAATTGCTTTGGGATCGCAAAAGAAGAGCCGAATAGCCGGGGCGTAGTAGCTAAAGTCCGTACTCCAAGAACTCTGGGAGATTGAAAGAGGATGGCAAGTTCGATACAAACCTGGGCAGTCTAGTGACTTAGGAAGACATTTCTTAAAAGGGCTGGAGATGTGGCTCAGTATGAAGGCCCTGGTTTCCATCCCCAAGACCACATCATAAGGGAAAGGTTTCCTAGAGGATTAGTGTCAGAGTAGAGTTTTTAAGGATAAGTATGAATTAATGAGGAAAAGGGAAGAGACGAAGAAAACAGTTTAGGCAAACAAGGAAGTGTGCTCATTTGGGAACTACTGGTTTGGGGTAGTAAGCAAAACTGGGAAAGGGTGGTAGGGAACAAGGGTGTGCACATTCTGATACAAGCAGACCAAAGTCTATAAGCAGAAGGTAGTCACTGGGTTGCTAGTTTGCAAGCCCAGTTCTAAACCAGAGCAGTGGCTATGAAAACAAGAAGACTGAAATTACAACAAAAATCCAGGTGTGATGGTACACACTTGTAATCCCAGCACTTCAGAGGCTGAGGCAGGAGGATCTCTGCAAGTTTGAAACTAGCATAGGCTACATAGTGAGTTCAAGGCCAGCCTGGACTACATAGTGAGACAAAAAATCGGAGAGGAAAAAAAAAGAAAACAAATTACAACAATATTAAGGTGATAGGATAGGCATTAACTTGTGAAAGACTGGATATAGCAAGTGAGAAAAAGGAATCAGAGATAACTCCATGAACAACTAGTGACTTAAAAATAACATGGCTTTTAGGAATTTTTCAATGAAGCTGGGCCAGGAGAAGGGACCTGCTATGGAGGGTGAGAGAACAAAGTCCCCAGCCCAGCCTGGGCTCCACAGCTGAGCAGCACAGAGGAACAGCATGGGGAGAAAGAACGACGCTGCCTAACAGACCCCAACTGTGCAAACCAGCTGGCCTTTCAGGCTTCCTAGCCCATCAATCTATTTAGTACAAATGGAGGCTAGCTTTTAAAAAGAAACAAGTTCTTATCCAACTAGAGGGAGACTGTGTGGTTTATGTAAATGTGTTTCCTTTTGGAAAATTCTACAAGGTCATTCAGTGAAGAGATCTAGATTTCTGGTGATGAAGACCCCCATGCTACTCAGGGAAGGCAAAACCATTTAAGGCATGAGCTGAGAGGTCCAGGCCTTGAGTCCAAGACGAATTCTTTTTCTCATTTTCCTTACGCAAAGAAGGTTTTCTAGGCTGAGAAAACTGACAGTCAGGGACTCATAGCAGTAATGGTCTTTTACACTGGGCACCAGGGGTGGGCAAGCTCCTCCAGAGTTTCTGAGCCTTAAGGCATCAGCTATACCTGCAACTATGTCTGTCAGAGTCTCTGTTGTATCTTCAGCCTCTACCATAGCACTATCTTGTACATAGGAAGAACTTAGACTGTTTGCTGAATGAATAAATAAATGAATGCAGAGATTAAAAGGCAGAAGACTAGAACAGCTAAAGGTTAGAACAAACAAAAAGAGCAAAGTAGAGGAATAAAAAGTTACAGAAAAATGGCCCCCCAAAAGCTCCTATAGCAGAAAGCACTGGCAAAAGAGGCAGACTGAGAACTCAGCACAAAAAAAAAAAACAAAACAAAACCAAAAAAACCTACTTCTAAATAGCTCAAGGGAACTTGAGAATAACTTTAAATAGTTATTATATCCTGGTATTATTTTTGAGACACGGCTTTGTTGTTCAGGCTGGCTTTGAACTCACTATGTAGCCCAAACTGGCCTTGAATTCACAGTGATTCTCATGCCTCAACCTCCCAAGTGCTGGAATTATAGGTGTGCACCATCACGCCCTGCTTAATAAGTAGTTATTATCAGCATAAGCACCTTCCTGGCAAGCACAGTCCCACTCCCAGTACCAAAAAAAAAAAAAAAAAACCAAAACAAAAAACAAGTCTTTGTTAGACCTAACAAATACATATTATTCCTACATATATACAAATTATATCATTTTCTTATACTAGTAAAGTACATATCAAGATGTAAATTCTAAAAATCCTCTTCTGAAAAGCAGAAATCAAAGACATTACAAGAAAAGTTACATACCACTATCACTTTGAAAAGACAAAATCCTTGACAAAATATTAGCAAATTGTATACAATATACAAAAAAGATGACCAAGTAGGTTTATCTCAAAATGCAATATCTGAAACTCAGTGAGTGTAATTCACCATGTTAGTAAGTTTGAAAAGAAAAACCATTTGACCATCTCAACAGATGCAGTGGAAGGATGAAAGTTCAAAATTCATAATTACAACTCAGCAATCCAGAAGCAAAAGAGAATCTCCTCAACCCAATAAAAGGCAGCTTAAAAAAAAGTCTATCATATTTAAAGGTGAAAGACTATGTGCTTTCCCTCCAGTCTTAGGAACAAAGGATTTACTTTCACCACTGACTAAACATGGTACTGGAGTCAGTGCAACGAAGGCAAGAAAAAGAAAAAAAGAGCATAAAGATTAGAAACAAGGTAAGTAAAATAATTCAGTTTAAAAAGAGTATTCTCCCATTCATATGAGAGTCTGGAATATGCAAATTAATCTATAATGACAGAAAGATCAGTGATTGCCTAGGCAATAGATGAGAAGGATTACCAAGAAGCACAAGGAAACTTTTGGGAATGGATATATTTATTATTCCGATTATGGTGCTGTATTCATAAATGCACTGCATATCTATGTAAATTCCACACTATGAAATATCTTTTTTTATTTTAAAGGGAATAAAACAGTAAAATGAAAGAAAAGAAAGCAGTGAAAAAAACAGTAGGAAATCCACAATCATTACTATATTGCATATGGTTATCCTCTAAATAGTTGCCCAGACTACTGGCTTCAGGCTTGCAAAGTCAATCAAACAACACAAATGTCAGGTTGCTTCCCTACTTCAGTTACATCATCTCAGCATGTGTTGCATCTGGTTGCTTATGGGTGAGGGGTGGAAGGGGGTGGCTTCCTTGCCGCTTCTCCCCAGCTGGCAGGGCCACAACCAGCCAGATGGAGGGCTGCGTGGCTTCCTTGCTACCCCGCCCATAGAGTCTCTGCCAGCACATGGGGAGCTACACAGCTTCCTTGCTGGTTCTCCCCAGCCTCCACAGTGACATATCTTTTGTCTATCAATTACATCTCAATAAAATTGAGAAAAGAAAGACTTAAAAGATACATTAAACTCATAAAAAACATTAAGGAGTGAAATGTGTAAGAATTGTGCTTACCTTTGAAGAGAATATAGATTTCTGCCTAGGAAGTGTGAAGTGTTACAGTAAAGTATGGAGTTGTTAAGGCTGCCAGATTTAGTATGTAAAAACTATGATTCCTAATTAAACTTGAATTTCAAATAAATGAATAATTATTTAGTATGCTAGTAATTTCTAAATATAGCATGACACATGCTGTATTTTTAAAATGTTTATGAAACTTGTTACATGCACTAAACAAGTGTTTGTTGTTTATCTGAAATCCAAATTTCACTGGCTCTTTATTTTCTCTAGCCACCCTATATGTTGTCTTACTTATATTCTGTGAAATCAACCTTCTGAAAAGGGATATTGCTTGGATTCTGTTTATTCTGATTTAGATGCAGCTGTTGAATTGCTATAGTCATGGCAAAGGCTGTCTGCTCAGTGTCCAGTACAGAGACTCTACTCATAATGGGCACTCAGAAAATACATTTTGCTCTGGAAGCCACATGGAAATAGGGGCTGCATCTATCTTCTTTACTGTTTCATCCCCGGTGCCTATTACAATACCTGATGCTCAGTGAATACATGATTAAGTGAAGACAAGGACAAGACTGTCATGTCCCAGAAAATTTCAGAGTTGATCATTTAACTCCACCTCTTATAGCTGCTGACAGGTCGATTTCTTGGAAAGGTTCCAATTCTGAATTCTTGGCTTGTCTTCCTCTTTGTTTTCGCTGTATAGTTCTCAGGTTGCTATTTTGTTTTGTGTATGAGACAATCTATGGACCTATTGTTGTCGCACAGTACCTCACACTTTCTTGCTTTTCCCTTTGGAATCTAGGAGATTACTCTGAGATCCTCCATCCTAGAGGAAACTTGAAACTCCAAAACACAATAGGAAGGATTACTTAATGAAATACTGGGGCATGTCCCTTTAAAACTAAGGAGTTACCAGGTAATGTATGAGTTGTTTTTTTCTAGTATTCAGGTTTAATTGTAGTGTTAGCACTGGGATAAATATGTGGGTTTTGGGTTGCATTTTGGGCACTCAGTCTCTAAAAGGTTCACCATCACTGATCTAGGAGATAGGCTTCATTTTTGGAAAGAAGACCAGGATAAGAGGTAATCTTTATTATGTTTGTGACAGGGAAGAGTCTATGCATTTGGCATTTTTGTTACCTGCCCTATAAAAATCTGATGTACAAGGTGCTTCCAAACTCTAAATACTGTACATAATTTTCTTACATAAAATTAGGAGCCTAACCTAATATTCCTCTCTGAAATTTACTCTTACAAATGAACAGCAAGGGGCGCCAGGGGTTTAGCTCAGCGGCATAAATGCCTGCTTGCCCAATGCAAGGTCGTGAGTTTGATCCCTGACAGCCAAAAAAAAAAAAAAAAAAAAAACAAAAAAACCCAAAAACAAAAACAGCAGTTGGAGAAGTTACTTTTAGTGAGAGAAGATTAATGTCCACAAAAAATAACTGGTGCATAGATTTTAGAACTGTAAAGAATCTTAGAGATAACTTAAGACAACTTACATACTTAGTGTTAGTACTTTCTTATTTTAAAAATGAGGAAAAGGCCTAGAAAGTCTCCCAAGATCAACTGGTAAATGACTAAAGCAAGTGAAAAAGGTCATCAGGACTCCTACTGATTTTTATCTCTATAACCCAGTTTCCCTAGTTGTTAGCAGTCCAGAGAAGGGTGGAGGCCTCAGGGTAAAATAATAAAATAAAGCACCTTGTGCCAAGGACATGCATGGTTTCTCCTTCACATGCCAGCTATTGCTTTTGGGTCTATCTCAGTTCAAACTTTTCTCCACCATTAAAGTTTTCTGTATCTCTTGATAGGTGTGTCCTAGGCTGATCCACTCTTTCTATATAGTTATATTTTTGTCATGTGGAAAAATACCTACCAACTTGACTTTAGAGAATAAGGAGTTTACTTATAATATTTCCAAAAGCTTAATAAAGTCATGTATTTCTGAAAGATAAGAATAAAAAAAAGTCATGGTTCTTGCTTTAGCTGGAAACATGACTCAGTTGGGTGGCTCTGGGTTTTACATGTGCTACAGATATGGAAAACATGCACTTGTAGGTTTATTGGTTGTTTTGTTTTGTTTTTTGAGGCAGGGCCTCCTTATGCAGTTCAGGTTGGCCTTGAGCCCACTTTGTATCCCAACCTGGTCTTGAACATGCAACAGTCCTCCTGCCTCAGCCTCCCAAGTGCTGGGATTATAGGCATGCTCCACGGCATCTGCATTGTAGTTTCATTGTTTTTTTTTTTTTTTTTTTTTTTTTTTTTTTTTTTGGTACCGGGGATCGAACTCACGACCTCGAGCTTGCCAGGCAGGCGCTTAAGCCACTGAGCTAAATCCCCGGCTGTAGTTTCATTGTTAAGGTGACCTCCAAAATTGTCACTGCAACCTTTGCATTGAAATCAGACATAGAAAAGGGAGATGAGTTTTTGTTAATAAAAGTTGGACAAAGGCTATTAACATATGCAATTTGCATAATATGAAATATTTTAAGACATGAGAATCCCAAGCAAAAAGTGTCATTGAAGTTAGAAACCACATGACATTTTGACATTACTAAATTAAGCTTTGGCTGCTGTGGTTTGGAGATGCGTTAGGCCACCAAAAACCTCTGCTTCATTTCTGTGCCAGATATACAGATGGACAGAATACCTGTCCCTGTTTTCTTCCTTAGAATAAAATGTTTTAGTTTTAAATTGTTAAAAGAATGAAACAGTCGGGAGTGGTGGCACACACCTGTAATCCCAGCACTCCAGAGGCTGAGGGAGGCTGAGGCAGGAGGATTGTTGCAAGTTCGAGACCAGCCCGTGCTACAAAATGAGCTCAAGATCAACTTTAACTGCATAAGGAGGCCCTGGTTCAAAAGGAAAACAAACAAACAAAAAAAAACTTAAGTGTTTCTACTTAGGCGCTTTGTGGGAGGAGAATGAGCTGAGAAGATCACACTTTGTAAATGGGGAAGGGAGTAGTTATTAAACAGGAGTCCATCAAATATTAATTAATACGTGTTCATATAAGAATGATTAGGAGAAAAGACCGAATCTTCCTATCCGTTCCCAAACGCAAATGAAGTAGAGAAAAACGCAGCTGTATACGCAAAGGTACTTACCCTCCAAAGGAAAGATGAGTCCTACTACGGTAGTTAGGACTGAGCCCAGTGTTTTGAGAGAGCAGATTGCAAGGTGAGGTGGACACGGCAAACGTTACCATGTAGTTTGATTTTTAAGGAGACCCAAGAACGGTCACTATGGCCCCTGCGTTCGGACGCTGCAGGTGGAGGAGCGCGGCGGGGAGAGGGCAGCTGGGACACAGCGCTGCACTGTGAGCTGGCGGGGGTCCGGGGCTGCATTGCAGCAGCGTGTGCGAGGTGCGCGTGCACCGAAGCACTGGGGGCCTTTCTGCTTCAGAAGGGACCCTCAGGATTATGATATCATTTCAGTCATATGATTTGGAGGTGGATAAAGTCTGGCGTTTCCCAACTGGGGCCGCAGTCCAACAGTTGAGACAGCGACCCTCGCGAGTGCCAGAAGCCACGATTCCAGCACACTCTCCCGACCAACGAGGGCCGGGCACGAGCGCCGACGCGGGCCACTCTGGCCCGCAGCTCGTCTCGGTAGCCCCTCCTCAGCCTGCGGCCGCGGTAGAGAACGCAAGGACGCCGCCAGCGCGCGTGCGCGCACCCGCTGTGCGGCCAGCCTGCGTGCGTGAGTGGGAGGCGGCGGGCCTGCGACTCTGGCCTTACCGGCTGACCGTTTAGTACTACGTCTCGGTGCCATGAACCGGTTTGGTGCCCGGTTGGTGGGGGCCACGGCGACCCCGTCGCCGCCGCCGAAAGCCCGCAGCAATGAAAATCTCGACAAAATCGATATGTCTCTAGGTGAGGGGCTGAGGCGGAGCGGGCGGGTGGGGGAGGGGAGGGGCCAGCGCGCGGTCCGCGGAGCTGGGGACGTTAGCCGCTGGGCCCGAGGAGCCCGTTTGTGGGTGGGCGGGGCCGGGACGTGGGCTCCGCACCTCTCGGCTAAGGCAGTGCCTGTGGAGGGGTACCGAAGCGGGGCGCTACGGGCCGGGCCGTCGAGAGGTAAGCGTCCTGCTTTCCCACCTGGCTCTTTGTGACGAAGTGTGGCGAGTTTTGCTGGGAACCGCCGTGGCGTTCTCAGGAGCGAGAGGACAGGTCCGCTTGGCCAGTCTCTCCTTAGAGAGGTCTCGAAGAGACCACAGCCGGACCGAGTCTGCGACTACTGAAAAACCCTGGGTACCGAGCCCGGGCCTGCGCGGACGCGACTTGGACCGCCTGTCTGAAAGAAGAGGAACGGCATCTTTAGAAGTGGATTTTTATTTGTGGTTTTGGTTTTTAAAGTAGCACTGGGATTGAACGCAAGGTCCCTGCCTGGAGCTCTACTCACGACCCTTTCTACATTTTTTTTTTTTTAATTTTGAAACACTATTAGAGTTCCTGGGCTCGAATTGCGGTCCTCCCGCCTCAGCCTCCCGGAGTGCTGGTTTTACAGACTTTAAGCTACCACACCTGACTCAGATGTGCTGCATTAGGTGCCTACAAAGGCACAATTCTATCAGCATAGTTAGCTAATTTGGGGAGGAAAAAAACCATCGGTAAAACCGAGGGAGAGATTTTACATGGATTGCTGGGAAGCCAGAAAAAGCCTGAGGGTCCAGCACTTAACAGGAAAGGTGGTGTGGTTCGGTTTGGGCATGGTTACATAAAGAGGTGGAGGAGGATTGCGAGTCCTTTGAAAGGTTGAGATCTAATGCCCTCGATTCGCCGGTCTCAGAGTTTGGCCTAGCCGATCTAAATGTTATTCTGATTTTTATTGGGATTCAAGTTATGGTATTGGATATAGAAATCTCTACCCTTTTCAGCTACTTGGAAAATAAGTAACTGGATTCTAAGTTCAGTTTTTAGGGTAATGCCCAGCCTGGAAATACTCTTGGTTGTTACTAATTTCCATTTGTTTTGTTTCTCTTTTTTGTTTTAGCTTATCTGGAGTTTATGGTTGAAAGTCAGAACAGTTGGTGTCTAGGATTGCTGCAAGTGAGAGCTTAATATGTTACCTGAATTATCAGCAATAATAGTTTGGCTGCAAGTCTTCCATTACTACTTGTCAGTAATAAGCTTGAAAGAAATGAGGACTCGTTTGAATAAAAACCTAAGTGGTGTAATAGTGGATATTTATCGAGTGTTTACTACCCACCAGCCACTAGACTGGGCATTTTATATGTGTTAATTGTCCTCACAACTCTCTGAGGATTGTGCTCCTAGTGATAAACAGATGGAATCCAGAGACATACTGTCTTACAGCAATCCTGCTCTGTCACTTGTTAACCATGTGACCCTGGCAAATTACTTTGTCAGTGCCTCTTGTAAAGAGGTCATAAGAATAGTGTTTGCTGTGTTAGAGTCAGTAAACCTGTGGAAACAGCTTGGAACAATATCAGGAACACAGTAAACACTATGTTTTAGTTACACGCACGTGTGCACTCTTATATGCCATTGTTGTTATTCCCATTTTACAGAAACCTGAAGCATAAATTAGCTTACTCAGAGTGATACAGCCAGTTAGTCATGGAACAGCCAGGCTTGGCGGCACACACCTATAAATCCTAGCACTTGAGAAGGCTGAGGCAAGAGGATAGCCTGGGCAAATTAGTGACTTGGAGAGACCCAGTTAGTCATGAAACCAGGATTTCAGGTGGTTTTTTTTTTTTGTTTTTGTTTTTTTTTTTTTTTTGGTACTGTGGATTGAACTTATGACCTTGCACTTGTCAGGCAAGTGCTTGTGCCGCTGAGCTAAATCCCCAGCTAAACGTACATTTTCATAACGGATATATTTCTTAAGTTTATAAGGTTTTTTTTGTTTGTTTGGTATATTTTGTTAATTGAGATGTAGAAGAGAACTGAGGATTGATTCACTTCAAGGTAGAAGTGAAGTGTTGTGGCAAGCTAAAATAGCGGCTGGTCTCTTTCTGTCTCTAAGATCAGGTACCTTTCTCTTGTAAGAATCTTACAGAGGTGGGATATGAAGAGATGATAATATTCTGGACAACAATTGTTATGATATGTGAATATTTCATCCTACCAGGTTTGCAGAGATTTTAGAATCTGATTTTCTGGGTCTTGTTTTTTAGCCATAGCTCTACCAGGTTTATATAAATACTCATGTGGAATTTCTACTGTTTACTGTTAGCTGACCTTATTGTGGCTCAGTTTCTTAATTTGAAAATATTATACTTATTTCATGCAATTTTCGTGAGTTAGTTGAATATACATCAGAACAATGTCTGTTAGCGCTCAGTCGCTATTATTACTATTACTGTTGTGTATGTAGTGCTATGGAAAAGATCCCCCCAACTCCATCTATTGCTTGGGTAGAACACAGCTACTATATTTTCTTTTTTTATGGTTGGAAGTCTCCTTTCTGCCACAGTGGCCAATTTAACTTGTTTGAGGATATTAAAGTTTTTAAGTGTAAAAACATTTATATTAATATGCTTTGCTACTTTAAAATTTTTAGAGATGTATACACACACATATTTCTTGGGGTTTTTTTTTTGTTGTTGTTGTTTTGAGACATGGTCTTGCTCTATAGTTAAGGCTAGCCTGGAACTCATGGTGATCCTCCTGTCTCAGCCTCCCAGATTCTGGGATTACAAACATGCACCTCCACACTCCATAGCTTTTTAGTAATATTTAGTCAGAATATTCTTTATTTGAAAATTAAACTGGTAGCTGGTGATGTAGCTCAGCAGCACAATGTCTGCCTGGCAAGCACAAGGTCCTCAGTTTGATTCCTGGTACCGTAAAATTAAACTGGTTAATCAAAATTGTACTGTCTCTTTTATTAATGGTCCTCAGAACAAATTCATTTTTTGAATGTGCTCAAGGCTCTGATATTTTAGGCTTTCAGTAGAGAATAAGTAGCAAATTCTTAAAGGAAAGTAATAATTCATAAATATTGACTTGAAAATTGTCCTCTTCTTGAGAATTTAACATGTTCATATAACTGATATTTGTGAACCTTTTTTTGTGTGTATGAAATCCTTTTTTTGAAAGATAAAAAGCTTTATATTGTCTCTGTTTTTATTTTTTTATTTTTATTTTTTGGTGACACTGGGAGTTGAAATCCAGAGGCTGGCACTTGCTAAGCAAATTTTAGCACTCTATTGCTAAGCTATACTCCCAGCACTAAAGTTTTTTTCTTTTGGTAGTTCTGGGGATATAACGGTGAACCTACCTAATGCTAATCGTGTGCTTTCAGCTCTGGTTGTCTTTAATTTTAGTGAGTTTTTTTGCATTTGGAGATTGCTCTGAAGACAACAGCCAGACATGGTGATGCGTGCCTGTAATCCCAGCACTCAGGAGGCTGAGGCAGAAGAACTGATGTGAGTTCAAGGCCAGCCTGGGCTATGTAGTGAACTCGAGACCAGCTTGAACTATACAATGAGGCCCTGTCTTAAAAAAAAAAAAAAAAAAAGACAACAAAGTACTCTGGAGAGATTCGAAGTATTTTATATGAATATTTCTTGGCAATTAGTATATCAGAAATGATCTTACATTCTGTTGTTTCTAGTACTCCAGAAGCTGAAGCAGAATTGTGAGCTCAAGATCAGTCTGGGGTATATAACACCCTCACACACAAAAAAATAAATAAGATAAGGTTAGGTTAATTACTTTTGTTAGGTTTTTTGTGGGTTTTTTTGTTTTGTTTGAGACAGGGTCTCTAGATAGTTCAAGCTGGCTTTGAACACATTATGTAGCCCAAGATAATCTCAAACTCACAGCAGTCCTGCCTCAGCCTTCCCAGTGCTGGGGTTACAGGAATATGCCACTGCTCTGGGCCTGGTTTTGTTTTGTTGACTGGGTCTTGTAGTTCAGGCTGTCCTTGAACTCACTGTGTAACCCAGGCTGACATTGGAACACATGGTGATACTCCTGCCTCAGCCATCCATTTTTAAAATTTTCAGACAGGAAAAAAAAATTTTCAGACAGGGTCTTAACTAAGTCATTAAGTTGCCCAGGCTGGTCTTGAACTTTAGATCCTCTCCTCCAGCCTCCCAAGAGTGCTAGAATTACAGGTGTGGCTCACCACATTCGTTTTAATTTTGTTAAGTATTTTTAGGCAGTTGTTCAATTATGTGCGTTTTCTTTTTTTTTTTTTTTTTTTTTTTTGGTACCAAGGATCGATCGAACTCACAACCTCACACTTGGCAGGCACTTGTGCCACTAAGCTAAATCCCCAGCCCCAAGAGCAGATATTTCTTAAATAAGTATTGTTGACTTCTAATCATACTATATATAAGTTGGAATCTGGAGTACGTTTAGTTTTTTGATCTTTACATTGTTCTGTTGCAGTATTGGCACATTGTAATGTTCATGAATTATACTGGTGCAGTTTAAAAACATTTGTGGATATAACAAGACTTTAACAGAATTATGTAAGTCAGTATGAAAAGAAAATGGGGTAACCTTGAATGACTTTACTAGAGAAGGAAAACCAGTAATATTTTTTATACCACCTTTATTGCATTTTTAAAATTATATATTTGCTGTTTACATATTTTCCATCAATAATTTTAAACTTACTGAGAACAGGGACTATATTATACTTTTGTTTGTTTCCATTACAGCAGTCTTACATACATTCACCTCACAAAGTGTACACTCTATTTGCTGAATTGAGATGAATTTAGAAATTTGGTCTTTAATTGAATTATTTACTTATTTTTTTGACTGCCTATGGCTTTACTAAAAGGTGGTCATCTTTTTTAAAAAGGAGACTTCTGTGAATATGGAAAGTAAGTGTAGTGTGATTAATTTTTTAATTATAGGAAGCTAGGTGTATTGGCTTACACTTGTAATCCCAGCACTTGAGAGAATTGAAGCCAAAAAAATGTTTTTTCACTAAGGAAAGAAGTGCTATAGATAGTAGAATCCTACATTAGTTGGTAGTTGGTCGATCTGTTTTGGGGGGGGTTGTTTTAATGTACTAAATGGTTTATTTTTGGTTTAATGTACTAAATGGTTTATTTGAACTCAAGAATTTCCAATAATAACTTTGTTTTAAAGAAACAATACCTTGTTAATTATTAACCAAAAAAAAAAAAAAACAGATCTTTAGTTGGTTGTTTCCTTTTGTTTTGTTTTTGAGGCAGAGTCTCTCTATACATTTCAGGCTAGCTTTGAATTCACTATGTAGCCCAAACTGGCCTTGAACTCATAGCAGTCCTGCCTCAGCCTCCCATGCTGGGATTACAGGTGTGTGCCACCATACCTGGCATGTTTTGGGTTATTGATTTGAACTTTTCCTACAAAAACTTCCTTCAAAACACCAGCCAAAATGGCAAATTTCAACTTTATCTTCCTATCATTAGTATCCTCTTAAGGAAGTGTTTTCAAAGTAGGAAAGAAATTGGGGACCTACGTAATTTCTTTACTAGACAATGAGCTAAGTAACTGAGTCATTAAGTTGAAAAAAGAAATCGTTTTTCAAGACAAAGAACTGTGTAATTCAGGCTGGCCTTTAACTTACTGTCTAGTGCAGGCTGACCTTGAACTCATGATAGGCCTTCTAGACCCTGAGTGGTGGAATTACAAGTATGTGCCACCATGCCCAGCCATTAAGTTAAAATGAAAATAATTATAGCATTCTCTCTGTTGTAGATGATATTATCAAATTGAATCGGAAGGAAGGAAAGAAGCACAATTTTCCAAGACTAAATAGAAGACTCCAGCAAAGTAGTGCTCGGCAGTTCAGGATGAGAGTACGGTGGGGAATCCAGCAAAATTCTGGTAAGTTTTGAAAGTAAGCTTTGATAAAGTGCTATTATTTGTGAGTTCTTAGTGTACTGTCTTTAGCATATATTTAAAACATGGAGGAAATAACGTGTTTGTGATTTCTACTTCCTTCATTCTGAAAGGTTTTTTAGTTCTTAAAACCTGGTTAAAATTTTTTTTGTTTGGGGGCTGGGGATTTAGCTTAGTGGCATAAGCGCCTGCCTTGCAAGCGCGTGGTCGTGAGTTCGATCCCTGGTATTGATTTAAAAAAAATTTTTTTTTTGTTTTGAAACAAAGTTTGTTTCCTTAGATAATAATACTGTTTATTAAAAATTGCCAGGCTTAGTGTTGCACGCCTGTAATTCCAGCACCTGGGAGGCTGAGGCAGGAGGGTAGCTCTGAGTTTGAGGGCAGCCTACGCTACATAGCGAGGCCGTGTCTCTTTTTTTTTTTTTTTTGAGCAGAATATATTTATTGAGAGAAAGAAAGCTTCTGTCTGGGAGACAGAAGGAGTCCCAAGTGGGTTGCCCCAAGGCCCAGTCTTAAAAAGAAATTTTAAAGTAATATCCATTTATAGCTAGCCTAAAATTAGGGCCAGGGATTTAGCTCAGTGGTGTAAGTACCTGCCTGGCAAGCACAAGGTCATGAGTTCATTCCCTGGTACCAAAAAAAACAAATAGCCTAAAATTGCAAATGATCCTACGTATTATGACATCTTACATCTTTCCCATTGACGTGTTCCTTTAATGGTCTGTCCAATGGATAACAAACTGTAGGTTAAGCATGGTCAGTGAAAGAACCTCAAACCAGGCATGGTGGCACCTGTAATCCCAGCACTCAGGAGGCTGAGGCCGGAGGATAGCCTCAAATTCAAGGCCGGTCTGGACTGCATAGTGAGTTCAAGGCCAGCCTCAACCACAGAGTGAAATCCTGTGTCAAAAAAAACAAAACAAAAGACATACCACCTCAAAAGACAACTTACTCTATTGTTGGTGACAACTTTATTAAAAAATTCTCTTAAACCCCTATCTATCTACTACTTTTACAGTATTACAGGAAACAGACTTCTAAATGATAAGCCTTTTAGTTTGTGGAGACTACTATTATATTCTGCATGGAAAATTACCTCCAGGCCGTGTGTGTGTGTGTGTGTGTGTGTGTGTGTGTGTGCGTGCGCGCGCGCGCACGTGCGTGCGTGCATGCTAGGAATCTGATCCAAAGTCTTTTTTTTTTTTTAAATTTTATTTAAAGAGAAAAAAAAGCA